>VDFB02025004.1:0-14572 GCA_007258455.2 Sequoia sempervirens
GAATGGGTAGGAAATCCTAGGGTTTCGAGGCTTTTTGAAGACAATGGCAAGCTCAGATCTGACTCTATCTGCTTTAGAAATCAGCTTGGTCCCTGGGTGGAAACAAGTAGCCTTTAATGGAAACCTCCAGCCTGTAAAGAATCTTGCACACCAACTTTCTTGATCGAGGGTTGATGTTTCACTAGACAAGCTCTGATACCATGTTGATATTATAGATGCACAGTCCCTAAAGCTGTAGTCTTCAATGGAGGACCTTTGAGCCAGGAAAGATGATCAACCACAAAGAAAAGTGTTGCAACAATGGAATGCTAATTAAATATTCTATTGATATGATAAAATTGATATATTACAAATGAACAAGATGCCTGATTATATAGGCAAGAGGTAAACCTAAGATGCATGAGATGCCATGTGTCTGATCTAACAACATGTGACAACATTTGAACCCTCTATCTAGGACTATTAAATGTTGAGATAAGTTCTAGAAGGACAATCATCTTCTAGAAGGAATCTTATCCTCAAAAACAAGGGAAGGAATATTATCAATATTTAAATGGTTTATTAAAATGCAAACTTCCAGGACTAAAATGAAATATGACCTGTTATCCTATATGCTAGTGTAATAATTAATTAATTGACTACCAAGCTTCATTTGTTCAGATTTGTACAAAATGTCTAAATTTTTTTATGCTTCAGTTTAATGAATTGATTAAATTGTGTAACGAGCTCATTGGTTTGTGAGAAAAGCATCTAGGATTTAGTAATGAAGTGATATTAAATAGACACGGTGAGTTAGATGTTACAAAGTGACACTCTAATGGTCCCCTAATTTCTCAGCTTCAATCAAAATTGTATTACCAATTGATCACCAATTATAATTCATTTTCTTCCTTAGATAAAGCAACGATTATCTTGTTAGTTTATCTTATGGTTAGTTGAGCCAGTATTGACTTGGGCCTAGGATTTAAGATGAAGAATGATTGAAGATACTTCAAATTACAATGTCCCAAGTCTAAGTATGATGCAACACTCCTTGAAAATAAGAAAAAATTCTATGTAAGGTTTGTCAAGCTTTTTATAAGTGATTTTCATGGAATTGTGCATCTATGTGAAGAAATACTCTTGACCAAGTGTGAAATATTATGAGTATATATGGGATTACCCTCCTTGGATCTCACAGAGCCTGAAGAGAAGAAGTAAAGTAGTGATTAGTCTACTTAAGTGTTGGCCAATCCTCAACCTAACTGATAATTGGGTTGTGGAAAGCTCATAAATTAGGACTGAGATTAAGTTTGGTTCTAAAAAAATATCCAATAGAAATGGCGAATCTACTAGGGACCCCTTTGTATCCTTGATACAAATGTGTCTAAGACTATTTAAAAAGTCAAAAAGAAAAATGATTGGTTCAAAAGTTGAAGAAGTTCTAGATTTGCATATTGATTTGTAGCATTGCCAAATTCAAAAATATTGTGAAGTGACTCTACTAGAAGAACTCAAAGAAATATATCCTTGCTTCAAAGCTTTTCCTCTTTTTGAAGAGGTGGCGACTCTACTCTATAATTTGTGCATATGAAGGGCTACTATTTTTTATTGTAACCTAAAAAATGCTCTAATCAAAGTTGTAGCAATTGGAGGTGTGAAGGTACATGGTTCTCTGCCTACCTTTTTTTGCTAAACCTGTTACATTAAATGCTATTATAGTGCTATTCAAAGACTTGTTTGTCTAAGAATTCATAAACTGACTAATATGGATGGTTAGAATCAAGTTGTATATCTTAAGAATTACTATCCATTTGCATTACCACATGTTAAAGGCCCAAGTACCATCATATTAGCAACTATCTTAGTGATTCTTCAATTTGTCATGGTTATGATTGTGCACCATTAGTTAAAATAAAAGTTGCATGTATCCATGGGTTATAAAAGAGAAATAACCATGCCACTAGAGAATTGGATGCATATTGTCAAAAGGCTTCATAAGTTTGAAAATCCTCAAACAATTGAAATCCCAAAGTATAGGAACCTAAGTGTGAACAACCCTAGGATTAGGCCATAATGGAAAGTTGTATTCAAAAGGGGAGTTAAGGAGTTAAACAAAAGGCACCTGATTGCTATATGAGCCCAGTTAAGAGATAATCAAACTAGATCTACTAGTCAAGTTGCTACACATTTTGTCAATTATTTTGACTCATTGTATGACCAATTAGACTTGTCATGGATTGATTATAAAGTTAAAAGTATGCCATCTCGAATCTATTAGCAGATGCCTAGGTTTAATGGATGCAAAGTGTGTGAAGGAGATACACATGTTCAAAGCTTCTATAATTTCATGGTGAAACATTCATTTAGAGATCAGGATATGTGGATGATATTTTTTGTCTGATCTCTTGAAGCTAGAGCAAGGGACTGGTACTTAAGTTTTCCTGATAAATCCTTTTCCTGCTGGGATAAACTAGTGGATGCTTATAAACAAGAATTTTCAAAAGAAGCTTCTGATCTTGTCACAAAGTTAAAATAACTTAAGAAACAAGGTGAAGAATCAAGTATTTCTTTGAGTCATAGGTTTGTTGTTGCTCTTGTACTAAACCCTAAAGGTTTCAGATCTAGTACACCAGATTCCATTCATATGTATTTTGAAGCTTTTCAGGAGAGATCTAGTACACTTATTAAAGACTTTGAAATTTTGAGTATGCAAATGGCCTACACATTCTTAGACAATATGGAAAAAATAAGGAATGGATATATGCAAAGTTTATAGTCTTCAATTGTGGGTAAACATGTTGATGAAACCAATAGATGTATAGATGCAAATGATCAAATGTCATCATTTTTAAATACAGACAAGTGCATCCTTGAAAAGGAAGAGGTTAAGAGTGTTACCATGTTAACCATTGATGCTCCTAATAGTGAAAATGTTTCTCTTTATTTTCAAGAAGATATAAATGGTCAAATCAATGATGAAATCCAGTCTATGAAGTTTCTAAATTTTGATAGTAGTAATATCTTGGATTTTTAGACTTACAACTTGGTAAAGCATGTTTTTCTACTAGAGGACAAGATAAAAAAATGGTTAAAAAAATCAGCCAGGAAAGTGGTCTATTGAATAGTGAACAAATTTCAAGTTTTTTAACCATTGAATATCAGAAATATGCACATATGAGTAACCCTCAATTGTTGTGTAATGCTCATATTGATTTTGACAGTGATAATAATCTTTATTATAAAAGATATGAAAAATGGGTATATGATATTCCTTCCAATTATGAACAAGCTAGTCAGCATGGTGATGATGTGAGAAATGACAAACAACCATTTGATTTTAATTATGCATTGTATGATGATCATGAATGTATGCAGGCTGATGCAAATTCAAAAACTTGTGTTGATGAGTTTAGAACAACAAATAATCATGAAGCTTGTATATCTAGTAGACAAGCTTTTGAAAATTTTAATGCATATTTGCATAAGTATTTGTTTCTTGATTTAGATGAGCCTACTTATGAGTCTTTTTATTTGGATGTGGATACTAGCTTTAAAGTGAAATTAGATTATCTTTTAGAACAAAAATTACTCACTTTTGAACAAGCTTTGGATTCTAAAGATGTTAATATGATGTGTTCAGAAGATGTCAAAGTAATTAAGAATAAGGATAGGATAGATATTCTTGATGATTATCTACACCAACATGTTGAGGCATAGAAACGGGGTTTTCCAATTATATATGAGTGTATTTCTTTGCATACACTTCAAGATAGTTTGCATAATATGTATAATATTTGATTGGTCCTTGTAATCATTTCACTTTTGGCATGCAAACTATTAATCAGATTGAGCTTGAGGATCCCAGCCATATGGCAAAGTATGAGTGCCAGTTTTTTCAGCTGGATCAAATTTTTTTACAGTGTGGTAATGAGAAAAACATCAAGAGAAGTTGTTTTCAACTTTACAACATTTTGAATGACAAAACTTATGAATCATTGCCACATTATAATCAGTATTTTAAGAGTATGCTTTTAGATACAGGGTAATTATGAATATGTTCATAATGTTGTACTTACTAAGTTATTGAGAGATGCCAACATATTGAATTAGGCATGTTCCAGTGATGTTTTTAGATTGGATTCAATGAAGTGTGATGAAATTTTTTTCTATGACAGAGGTAAGAGAAGGACTACATTTTTTTGGTGACCTTGGGCCATTAGATATGGTTTGACTTGTCAAACCAAAGCAATTGGGGGAAGAGATGACTTTTTGACTCTATTTCCTAATGGAGTAGGCACTTGGTCTGCTCTCCCAAAGGATTCTGAATTCTTGCTTTGTTCACGAAGGAACAGACGTCCCCAAAATGACCCACTGATGGCACTTTTTAATTTTGCAAAATTCTAGCGTGCTCATGTCAAAACCCTAAGAAATTTTTATTACATTTGTTGTAGGATTCTTGTATGAGGTTTAATTTTTTTTTATTTTTGTTTCTTGGTGTTCTATTTTTTCATTTACATGTATTATCTATTGTCTCTCACAAAGAATCTTCTCATGCCCATAAAATATTATCATGTGACTGACCTTTCTTGTGTCTAGGTTTGAATCACCTAAAAATTCTACATCCATTGTATTGCATGATTCATAAGTCTTCGGCCTACTATTCTCATGTTGTCCTAGGGAAGTCTCCTTTCTTAAAACAATTGATGAGAACATGCTTAAAAATTTCCCACTTATGTCTCGATGGCCTTCATAGTTGTATCACTCATCGCTGATTTATTCATTGATTCATACTTTGAATTAGCGATGAGTGATGGATTGATGTTTTCCCTTTGATATTGCTCATCGCTAATGGATTTTGAACCTTCAACATTGTAATAGCAATGAGCGATGCTTCTGACTTTATGTTCTTATCGCTCATTGCAGATGGCCATGAAAAGATAAACATGGAACAACGATGAGTGATGTGATGAAATTTTCTATATATCACTTGATCAGGGATATGTTTTGAATATAAGGTCTAAAATAGTGATATGTGATGAACGTTGTAAAATTTGTAAAATATTTCATCGCTAATTGCTTTCAAAATATATAAGGAGAATTAGTGGAGAACAAAGGCCTTATGTAATAACTTCATCACTCATCGCTGATTTGTTGTAGAACTTGAGTTCTAAAATAGCGATAAGCGGTGGAGGACCTTTAAAGGGTTTTTATCTCTCGCTAATGTGATATGATCATACGAGCGATATTTTTGTAATGTTTGTTCGAGTAGGTTGTACATGTTCAAATATGGTGTTGACACAACATCTCCTATCGTAGATAGAGTCATAAGGGAAAGGTTTGAATTAGTGATGCATGATAGAGGGATAAATGTGACCAAGGGGTCAAGCCACATAACAAGGGGCTATAGATCATCGCCGAGATGTTTACATCACCGATGGAGCTGGGTGAAGATAAAGTAGATCTGTGACAAGTGATGACCATAAATGAAAAAGGAAATGTGGCATGATCTTGGGGATTTCACATAAATCAGAGAGGAAAGTGGCAAGAGAACTAGAGAGTCATTAATAAAGTCTAAAAATAAGATAATCTGATGGATTGAAAATCATCGCATGAATAGCCTCATCGCTAAATTGTACCCTAAATCTTGGGGAAAATCAGTGATGAAGCGTATAAATAAAGTTTATCTCCAACAAACTAGTCTTATGTACTTTTCCAATATTAATGAAAACCATGAATTAGGTTGGCGATACATGCTAATTGTCATATCAGCTATGATTAATCAAAGTTAGAGGGGAACGTGGCAACATTTGAAATAGCCTTGTTGTTTTCAAGGGGGAAGTTGATAATGGTCGAAAAAAATGCTCACGGCCACCTTAGATGAAGTTTTAATTTCTCTAAGATGAATGGTCTAGATGCAGAGCCAAACTGAATAGTTACCAATTCGCTCGCGTAAGGAATTCTGAATCATTAATTTTGCATGCTCGAATTTTCTATTTAATACAAGATGATCGTTTTTTTATTTACACTATCTTTCAAGATTGAAGAAGAAGTAAGGTGTGTGTAGTAGAGGTGATCGAGGTTTCCTAAGCAGAGTTTTAGTGTTTTCATCTTGAGAGAATTGGTATGAGATTAGGTTCTCTGGTATATTTGGGATTTCTATTGCTAGAATTATTGGGATTGGGTTGCTTCTTTTGCAGGTATTAAGTCTAGAGCCTTTTTAATTATCTCTTTGCTAACTCTAGAGAAAATGGGAAAAGCTCGTGTGTCACTTCCACCTGTTAGGAGGTCTATCCAGCTAAGTATGTTTGAATGTTGTGAAGACATAGCTGAGCAAGCAGCCATGGCTTCTCCTAAGATTTCAAAAGGGAAAAGGAGAGCTAGGGGCCATAAAAAGAAGTCAATTGTGTAGAGTACATACCACTTGAGGAATGGGTATGTGCTTGGGATCATAGTCTTGAAAAGTTGTATTAGTAGGTATGTGGTTGAGGACTTTTTTTCAGCCAAAATTAATGAAGCGAAAAGGGTTTTAAGAGGGAGATTCTCAGCTTTTAAAAATATGATTATGATTTCCATTTTGAAGTTAATAAATAAAGAGTATTATTCATTTTTCTATTAGAATTATGACTAAAAGTCGTCGATAGAATTTGATTAGAAAATATCTATAACTTTCAAAATGGTATCATATTTTTTGAATCAAAGAGCATGTCATTCTATACTTCACATACTATAGGATTAAAAAAAAAGAAAAATTAAATTTCATGAAGTTTGACCAAGTTAAAGATTGAGTCCAGACAGGAAGACTGAGAGTTTTATAATTTCTAAAAGTTGTAATAAAATTAATAGTGGTATTTACTTGGAAAAATTACAAAAATATGCATCACATCAGGACATGAGTCACTCTACTTATATATAAAATCTTTACAAAAAAAATATTATCATTTTATTATATGGTTAGGGTGGTCAGGATAGACACCTGCTACTTGGTACTTAAAGTGAAATTACTCGCATTGAAATTTCAAATTTTCACCCAAATGCGATTTTATTTATTTTTTGTCAAACCTAGTATTTTTGAGAAACTACGATGTTTTTCTACAAATTCTATTCTTACATACTTTTGAAATAAGCACTTAGATAACTTATTCAAATATTTATGTCAAGGATTGCCTAACAGTTACCTACGAGATTTTTGCCACTTAAAGGGCTGTTTTTGCGATGATCTGAACATACGAATAGAGACCTTCTAGGTGAAGTGGTCAAATGCAAATGCAAGGAAATGGAACTTCCAGTGAAGAAGGCCAAAAAGAAGAAGAGTCATAGGGCCTTCCTGGGTAAGCACAACTCTCCTATCGTGCTTTCAGACTCTCCTTTAGATGTTGAAGCTGATGAAGATTCAGACTATTTCCAGTACCTATGTTCCCTGGTGCCATATGGGAGTTCTGATGATGACATGTTGGTAATACCTCCAATTATGTCGAGGATAAGGATCGGCCGGGCATTTTCAGATGCCAACAATTTTGAATAGGGTCACCACGTATTTTAGTTTTTGGTAATACCATGGTCATTGCATAAGAAGTAACTGTTCTTAGATGTTTGTGGTTTTTGTTTTGTTTTCTCATGTTGATGTGGATAGTCCTCAAGATAATATGAATTGAATCCTTTTTGTTCCAAACAATGAATGTTGTGACAATGACGACTAATATCCTACACATGTTTTTTTCCTCCCCTGTTCTAAAATGATTATGTATGAAACTGCCTGGGGAGTCCTTCAAGGAGTTAGTTAGAATTAGGTTTTTGAAATGAACTCAAATGAAAATGAAATTTTAATTTATTCTGGTGCTTGTTGCTCCCCTATTTATATAAAGGGGGTTTCATGGTTGAAAGAGAGAGTTCAGAATTTTGAGTGTAGACACGGTCACAGTAGATACTAAGCTCTAATAGCATCATATAATGTAAATAGATACTCTAGTAGATATATCAGAAGAAAATCTAAGATAAAAATTATACTGTGTATGAATCTTAAATATGTTTTACAATTAAATACCAGAAATGAAGAAGAATTTTAGTTTTAGAATATTGCTCTCCTATGTATTTTCTTCCAAGTTATGAATGAATATTGTTAATGACAACTTCATTTGTCTTTTTTCATTTGTACAAAATGTATGAATTTTTTTTATTCTTCAATTCAATGAATTGATTAAATGTTGAAACGAGCTCATTGGTTTGTGAGAAAAGCATATAGGATTTAGTATGGAAGTGATATTCTATAGAAATAGTGAGTTAGATGTTACAAAGTGACACTCTAATGGTCCCTTAATTTCTGAGCTTCAATCAAAATTGTATTGTCGATTGATCATGAGTTGTAATTCATTTTCTACCTTAGATAAAACAATGATTATCTTGTTAGTTTATCTTATGGTTAGTTGGGATAGTATTGACTTGGGCCTAGGATTTAAGCTGAAGAATGATTCAAAATACTTCAAATTATAATGTCCCAACTCTAAGTATGAAGAAGCACTCCTTGAAAATAAGTAATACTTCTATCTAAGGTTTGTCGAGCTTTTGATAAGGTGATTTTCATGGAATTGTGCATCTGTGTGAAGAAATAATCTTGACCAAGTGTGAAATATTATGAGTATATATGGGATTACCCTCCCTAGGTCTCACAGAGCCCAAAGAGAAGTAAAGTAGTGATTACTCTAATTAAGTGTTGGCCAATCCTCAACCTAGCTGATAATTGGATCATGGAAAGCTCATAAGTTAGGACTGAGATTAAGTTAGGTTCTAAAAATATCCACCAAGAAGAGAGGCCAAGTAAGCATTATTTTCAAATAGATGACATTACAATACAACTAATTTCATTGTCCTCTTTTCCTCCAACATGGCAGCACCTATGCAGCTGTGAACAACCCCTATATGCCTCAATCTATCCTTGTTCCTACATTGAAACTCTTCATTCAACTGTTCCTCATATTTTCTACATCCATAAGGCCAAATTTATAGACTTGTGAAGGAATCTAATGCACCAAACATTGTACTCAAGGATGATAGTTCATTCTAAATTCCACCAACCATTGGATTAACTTCTTAGAGTGCAAAAGGACACCAATTTTTGCTCCAATACTTTCCTTCCAACATGGAATGAGGAAACATGTGTCTCTTGGAGATTGTAACAAGTATCCATAGGATTAAAATACCTTACAAAATCATAAATATAAATGAAATTATGGGCATGTGGGTTTTGCATCTCACAAAACATAAAACCAAGAGCCCATGTTGAATGAAAGCTATGATCCCGGTTGATAGTAAAACCTTGTACAATGAAAAGACTATAGTATGGCCAGACCATGTGCAGTACCAAAAAATGATTATATGAGAGACTAGGTTTTCATATCTTTTTGCTATTCAACTAGCCAATCATAAATCGACATAGTCCAAAATGAAGACAAGTACTATCTAGATCTTTAAATCATGAGTACATGCTTTTTTACTAGTCTTTCTAAGGCTAAGGGAGAGACATCTTTCTTTTCAGGCATTCTAAAGAAGGCCTTTCCTAATAGTTGGAATACATTTGTTGCCTCTCCACCAGAGGCATCAATACGTTAGTTTCTTCTTCAACTGACATACCATCTCTAGGAATAGTTAAAAACAAGCTCCAAGATCTAAAAACCCACTTGCAACTCAACGTTCAAGATTGTTTATAGA
This sequence comes from Sequoia sempervirens, assembly GCA_007258455.2. Classification (NCBI taxonomy): domain Eukaryota; kingdom Viridiplantae; phylum Streptophyta; class Pinopsida; order Cupressales; family Cupressaceae; genus Sequoia; species Sequoia sempervirens. The sequence goes on from VDFB02025004.1 coordinate 9,685, forward strand.
AAGAAAAGAAGAAATGAAAATAAAGTTTGTTGAATGTACAAAAAAGTTGAAGAATAAAAAGGAAATCCATTTTTTGCCTCTCTACCAGAGACATCAAGACGTTATTTTCTTCTTCAACAGGCATACCATCTCTAGAAAAGCTAAAAACAAGCTACAAGATATAAAAACCCACTTGCAACTCAACGTTCAAGATAGTTTATAGTAGGAAAAGAAAAAATGAAAATAAAGTTTTTTGAATACAAGAATGTTGAAGAGTAACAAGAAAATTAGAAACAAAAATAAGAAACTAACATACCATCGTTTTAGTTGAATAATAATAAAAGAAGAAATGAGAAAAAAGTAAATAAAGAATCAAGTTAGTTTAGTCCTAACTTTTAGGTGGAAGCTAGATTAATGAAGAAACATATTTGATAGGGAAGTTGGTTCAGCAAGAAGGAGATTTCCTTATCTGATAAGCCAACTGACACCCTTTCTCATTAACTCATACATGGTTGTACTTATAAACTACATACCATGCGAGAGATAGGAGATATTGTTATTTGTCATGTATTTTTTCAATTAATTATGATATACCTGTATGTTTGCAAATTATTGTATGCCAAACTCTTAGAGTATATACTAAAGCTAATGCAATATGTTTAGGATTCTCACAAGAAATTATGTAGTTTGATTGCAATAAGGTGGTTATCAGCTCTATTTTGGAAATAGAAAGGAGATGAGCACTCTAGACATCCACTAAAATTGCATTACTTTCATTTGTATTCTCTTATAGACCTCTTTTATCATGTTCCATTCATCTATCACCAATAAAGTACATCAAATTTAATATGAGATGAAAGAATATACTTAGAGAACTTCAATATAACATTCAAAATATCGCTAACAAATTGCTAGGATGCATTCTATTCCATAGGGAAGGGGAAAGAAAAAAAAATTGTAACTACCAACATTTTTGTGTTATAACTACCAACATTGTTTAGTTCCAAACCCTTTCATAAGTATCGAGGATGGTTTTAGTTCCACACCCATCCTTAATAACTTTTAGAAATAGCTTTGGAAGTTATGGTCTTCCTGTACAATAACAAGAAGAAATTTTGAGTTTAATATTTTCATTACCCATCCCAGCCTAAATACTTTCCCTCATGAGTCATATTTACATCAAGTCTATAATACTTGCCAATAATATCACAAATTAAAGAAGCATAGAATTTTATTTGTATGCAGAACAGATTTACTGCATATTAGTAAGGATACTAAAAAACAAATCCTCTTTCCATCATACAATTACTTGATCAACACCAACTAATACTAATCTATTCCTCACACTTGTATTTTTTGATAGTCAAAGCTCTAGCACTACTGGCCTTCTAGGGAAGATAAATAAATATCTTTGTTCAATTTCAATTTGAGCTTTTTCTTATCCAAGTTTACAAAGTCATATTTAACTAACTTTTATCATGCAGATTGATCATTAGCCTCTATATTTTACAAGATAATAATGTTGTTTTCTCCTTATCAGATAACAAAGGAGGCTAACAAAAAGATAACAATTATACTTTAACATCCTGACCTATGCATCAGTTATATTTTATTTAGCAGGCGACAGAGCTTCTAATGAAGACTTGTCAAAATGTTCAAGATCTGAAGCCTGCAATACAACTAAAATGTTGCATATTTTAGTTATTTCCTAATAGTCAAGATAATATTCTAACTGATCAATGCCTCAAATAAGCCACAATTATAAGTTGTGAATAAACTCTCTATGGAAATCATATAAAGATTAACCTAAGTTTAGATAATTTGAGCAAAAAACATTGAAAAACACAAAAAAATATACCTTGGTGTATAAGGTATGAAATACTTTGTCCTCTGTGGTGCATAAATTTGGCACTAACTACATCAAGCCCCTCATTTTCCAGCACAAGGAGAATATAAGAAAAGACAACTTGACATTTTGATGAGCTTGTTGCGACTTCAATAACTAAACTAATAGCCATTATTTTCACAGAAGGAAAAGACTGTGATCCACCAATAAATGGAAAAACATTACAATTTTTCTCTTCACAATTAGATATGGAAAAAGTTCCCATGTCTTCTTGTCTCTTGCCAAGCTCATTTACATGTTCCTACAGATGTTTAATGTACTCAGCAGCTCCCTCGATTTGATCTAACAGTGATCGTCTTCCCTGCACAACACACTTCTTCTACTATAAGATGACCTAAATATGACCCAAAGTGATCCACCAAATTTTCCCAACAAACAAAACAAGAAATTTCCTTACCAAAATGTGTTCTTTTGGAAGTAAAGATCTCAATACGAAAACCCTTGTTTTCATGTCAATTTTCCTCTGCCTTTCAATAAACTTGTGCATCTATTTGGGATTGGCATTAGGATTATACTCCACGAAAATTATTTTGGCTACACTTGCAAAGTATAAAGAATAAATAAAAAAATAATCTGAATAAATATTGTGTTGTAATCATTAAATTACAATTTGAAAAAATTGTAGAGGACATATAAGTTCCTTAGCATGCCTCCATTTGTGGAGTTGGATGAGAAGAGGTGCTCGAATTCAAAAGGTATAGTGGTGTGCTCATTTGGATGTTTGATTGTAGGGAGGGTGTTGGAGATAAATACACATCCAACATCAACATGCTTGTGTGTTTTCATGAATTTGGAAAATTGACAGTTTAGTTATTGAAAAGGCTTTAGAAACTTTCAAGCAAATGCAATTGGTAGGTGTAAAACCTGATTCAACAACCTTTTCATGCATCCTCCTTGTATGTGTGAAAACGTGAGCTTTGGATCAAGGTATGGAGATAATGTATAAAAACATAAAGGGTAGAGGAATTTATCAGATATTGTAATTGTGACTGTCCTGGTAGACATGTATGCAAAATGTGGAAATAGACAAGGCACATGAACTATTTGATAGAATGCTTCAAAGCGATGTGCTCCCGTGAACTACAATGATTGTAGGATATATGCACAAAATGATTTTTTTGAAAAGGCTTTAGAAACTTTCAAGCAAATTCAATTGGTAGGTGTAAAGCCATATTCCACAACCTTTGCCAGCATCCTCCCTACCTATGAAAAAATTGGAGCTTTGGAACAGGGTATTGACATCCATGAAAACATGAACGATAGAGAGATCTTCACAGATGTAGTTGTGACTGCCCTAGTAGACATGTGAGGTCTAATATCTTGATATTTAAACATACTTTTTGGTTAAATTGTAAAAGCTAAAAAAATCTCAAAACATAGAACTTAAATCAAGGATTGAATACAAAACTATCTACATTAGTTAAGTACAAACCCATATAAACCAAGAATTTGATGCAGAACTAAACACACAAAAAAAAGAAACAATTTTCATGTTTATTGAATAATTAAAGGATAAGCCTAATTTTAGTTTGGCATGTTACACATATGCACAATTCACTAAAAAATGTATGTTGTGTTTACTTATGTCATGGAAGACAACTTTTTTGAAATCTCAAGGCATGATGTTTGACCTCTATATTTATTTGTTTAATGCAACATGATAAAGATGATAGTGGAGTAATATCACATAAAACTAATTGTTTAGACTTTGGAGATGATAATTTTGCACTTAGCAATTGGGATAAAAAATAACTACTTAGCAAAGATGGAGAAATGAGTCTATCTATTGACGTATTTTTTTCTTCAATTGACTAGCAGAGTGAACGTGTTGTAGGGGAAACTTCTTGTACTGCTTTGGTAGTTGTTATTGCTGATTGGTTACAAAAAAATCTGACCTACATGCCAATAAAGTCACAATTTAATATATTGATACAAGAGGGATCTCTAGGGTGGAGAAAGCTATGTTAAGTTGAGGTCGATAAAAAGAGGTTTCCTGATGGGAATTTTGATTTGGAAACAATATTACAAGCAAAGATACAGTCTTTATTTGTCATTCTTGGTAATTTGTTCATTGGTTTCTTTCAGCTTGAAGGATTGGGAGATTCATTTGAATTTATTGGGGGAGAAATGTCATTTGACAATATCTGGGAAGAAATAACAAATAATAGTTTAAAGGAGAGTAAGAATAGTGAACCACAAATTTACATTATTAGTTGGAGAGATGTAATTAGGAATATATATTGAAATTTCACAAACACACAAAAATGTACCAGTTGCCACCTACAAAACAAAAACTGAAAGAAGAGAAGAATAGCATAGATTTTCTCCCTATCACATTGGAGAGCACAAAATGTTTGACATCAAGAAAAAGATGCAACACCACTTGAGAATTAGGGGAATGGACATAATGGGAAAAAGCTTATTTGTAGAGGAAAGGAATGTTGCAAAGACTTTATCAAAGGACTTTTGGCAGCTATTCCTTTGAAAGAGCTACAAATAGATATTAAAAAGGGTTTGTTGGTGAAGACCATATTGCATCGCCACATGCAAATTGAGTTTCATTTCACATCTGACTCTTATGTCTATGTAGTTGTTTTTTTATAAGTTGTTAAGATGAATTTGTTGGCCTTGCTACATTATACAAGCATCTTAAACTTTCTTTGTATATTTTTGTGGGATATGGCATGAAACCCTTCCATCAGAGTGACAAAAAGGTATTGTCTAGAACATACACCAGCCAGATGTACAGTAATAGTTGTCAACAAAAAAAGAGATGTGCCACTACTAGAGCTACACAACATAATAATTAACATTTATGAGAAAAAGAAGACAAAAGAAACCTCCAAAGCATCCAGAAAGTCCACAACCAATGCAAGGGAAGCAAGAGTTGAGATTTTACACAAAAGCTCAAAAATGGAAGTGTTTTGCTATTTTTCAAGATTTGTCACACTTGGACTAAAATTTGAGACACTTAGAAGCAGTAAGATCTTAAAAATGTCAGTA
>VDFB02025007.1:0-28379 GCA_007258455.2 Sequoia sempervirens
CTAGAAACTTGTGAGGAGTCATTTGGTAACCAAATAGTGGATACGTATTACCCTAAAACAACTATGAAGCAAGAGAAAATAAACAAAAAGTCATAGAAATCTAGTTGCAAGTAGAGAAGTTGTCAATAGGAAGATGACAAATAATGATCAAGGGTTTTTATTGTTTCCTAATTCTTTTTTAATAGAATAGATAAATAAATCATTGAGGTAGAATAGTGTAAGAGTTGTTAGGATCATCCATTGCTCCTCTTATACCATTATCCATTGTTGGTGACCAAGAAAATTTATTTGAGATGTATGGTTCCTTAGTTTGTACAAGATGTTAAAAAATATTTTATTAGAGGTTTCTTATAAATGTTGAGGTGATAACCATTAACCATCAATTAAAATTTTATAGGATCAATGGTATTTAGTTAAATTGTTCCATTAGGAAATGCTTCATTAATTTCATATGGACCAAGCTATGTGGTTTGTATTTTTTCCTTGTGATCCTTATATCTTGAATCATACAATAATGCCCAATCGCCTTTTTAAAATTCCTTTATCTTGATAAAATTGTCATGTTGATGTATTTGATGTTTTTTTATAATGTTTGTGTGATGGATAGTCTTCTTTATCAATTTATCTAGTGCATTAATTTGAGTGACCCTTTATCTCTATACAAAAAATTATTCCATGCTTAATTTGAGTGCAAACCTCAAGGTTCAATGCTCAAATTCAATAAGAACAAATTTCTTATCATATACTAATACAAGTAGTCCTATAAGCCCACACTGCTTTAGGAAGGCATGCTACTGAGTCTCGTTAATGAAGAACTATTATTTTTTAAAGAATGCTTCCTAACTCCATGTTTGTGACCTTCACTTGGCCATTTAACTACAAGTGATAGGGAGTAAACTTCTTGTGTTGAAGTTCATATTCCTTAATAAGATATACAATTAAATATGATGTAAATTATGGTCCCTAGTCAATAATAATCTCCTTAGGTACTCCAATAATGAATGAATATTTATTCATACAATAATTTTACTATTTTTCATCCCATGCATATGTCACTATCTTGACTTCAATCCACTTCATTAGACAATATAAGAATACAACTATATACTCCTTCCTATTTGATGGAGGGTCAATTGGACCAATGAAGTTTAGACCCCATTTATCAAATGGTTTGGATACTATCTATGGTTGCATGGGAATTTCATCAATTTTTGTTGGACAACCCATTTTTTGATAGTGGTCACACCTTTCTGTATATAAAACTACATCATTATATAATTTTGGTCAATAATATCTAGTGGTTAATACCTTAAATTCATTCATTTTTATACAAAATGAACTCCACAATGTTCATCATCATAGTCTTAAAGAACATCAAAGACATCATCTTCTCAAATACACCAATGCATGACATTGTCAAGGCCAATTTAGATGAGATAACTAGATATTCATGAATAAGAAAGGATCTTCTCCATCAAATTATATTTTTATCTAGGTGAAAAAAGTGGAGGGGTTTTGCTTGGAACCAAGTAATTAGCAATTTCTAGATACCATGGAGTATGCACTATTAGATAAAACAAATGCTTATTAAGAAATGAGCCATTAATAATAGGAACGTTTGCATCAAGGATAAGTTTAGAAAGAAAATTTTCTACCATATTGGCCTTGCCAAGTTTGTCCCTAATAGTTATCTAAGAATCCTACAAAAAAATCAACCATCTAACTAACTGACCACTAATTATAGTTTGATTCATTAAATATTTTATAGTTGCATGATCAATGTGAACAAACACAAAGTATCTAGTTATGTAGTGTTAGAAATAATTAATGGTATAAACAACATTGAAGAATTGTTTTTTGGTTACAATATAGTTCAATTTTGTTGCTAGAAGATTCTTACTGATTCATAATATATCTACATATTTAATGAATAATCTTTTTTATGAAGGAAAAATCTAATAAAAAAATCACATGCATATGTATGAATATGAAAGGGGATTATCCAACTTGGTCATGTTAATACAAGTGTCATAGTAAAGGAATTTTTGATGGATTGGAAAGCTTCTCGGCATGCTACTATCCAAACAAAATTAGCATCTTTGGTAAGTAGGAAAAATAGAGAGGTGACTATTTTGCTAAAGCCATTAATGAATATATAATAATAACTTGTATGGCCAAAAAAATTCTTACATCCTTTTGTTTTTGGGGTACTAATAAATTTTTGATAGCATCAACCTTAATTGGATCTACTTGAATACATGCTTATGAGACATAATGTCCCAAAACTGTCTTTCTCCATCATGTAGCTCTTTTCATTACTTAAGGACATGTTATGGTCTTAAAAAAATTGTAATAACTTCTATAGGTTAGTTAAAGTTTCATCATAAGTATTCGCATAAGCTATAAATTCATCCATATAAACTTCTACATATTCATGAATAACATCTAAAAAGATAATCAACACAACCCTTTGGAAAGTGGCAACAATATTCCACAAGCCAAATGGAAGGAATGTATAACCACATGTGCCCTAGGGGTAGGTGAAGGTTTTTTTATCTTAATCTTTAGGTGCAACCTTGATTTGGTGATAACAACTAAACCTATCCAAAAAGGAAAAATATTTCTTTCCTACTAAAGGGTCCAAAACATGTTCAATGAAAGGAAGGGGAAAATGATATTTTTTATTATTTTAGTATTACGTTCTCTATATATAGTCTACACAAACATGCCTCTTCCCTCCTCTTTTCTAACTATCATTTGAGGGGTAACCCATTGATTATCTGATATAAGGTAGATGAAGCTAGCATCCAAAAGTTTTAAAAAAAATCTTTCACAATATCTTGGATTGCAGGATTCACCCTCCTCTATGGTTGTCACACATTTTTATAATCATCCTTTATGTATATATGGTGTGTAAAGAGGATTGTATTAACACCTTACTGAAATGTAGAAAAATGGATCCCTTAAGTTCAGTGTCCAAAACCTAGGGTCAATTCCATCTTTTATAGGATTTTATTAGGATGCAAATCCATAAGGCAATTAGATTGAATTTCAACCATAAAGGTGAGTCAATCAAACCTATAATTGTTTCTTTTGAGTCTTGGAAATTGATTGGAATTGAATTACCCCAAATAACCCTATTAAAAATTGTACCCTAGACCAAAAATGCAAGATTCTGATAACTGGAAAACAGTAATAGAATTTCAGATAATAGATCTAAGAAAGGAAATTTTTGGTGCACCCATCCTATAATTTTAAGGATGATTTTGGAGGACATAGACGCCCAGGGCATGAGTTTCCTTATAGGACATTTTTGAATCTAAAAGTTTGAACCTGTGATTCTCTCTCTATCTTCCCTTTGTTTATAGCCCTACAAACTTTCATCTTTGGATTTGAACCTATAGAAAATCTACAAAAGATATGGTGGGGTGGCTATATTGGAGCTTGCCTCAGTCAAATCCCTATTTTGGTATTTCTACCTCCACAATAGCCAATGGAAATGATTGATAACTATGTGTGTGTCCTAACCTTAAGTGTATCTAAGGTTGTTATGAGCTAAAAACGCATAAAACCCTACTCAAGTGTGTTAGAGAAGGATTCCTATATGAAAATGACAAGATCTAACTAAGAGGAAGTCAAAACACTCTTAAAAATCTGAAATATAATGATGCTTTGCTTTAGGTTGAAAATAGGATGAAGCTTGAAGATGAGAACACTAAGAAACAAGTCATTAGGTCTAAGGAAATGTCCAAATGTAAATCTCCCAAACCTAGAAACCATCATTCTCTTTTATTGGCATCAACCTTCAATTATGCAACAAGACTTGATCAAATTTACAAATATTCTTGAAAACTTGAAAATTGGAATGTATTTGATGGAATGTAATGATCTCTTGTTTCTTCTTTTCTCCAAAATTCCCAATTCTTGACTTCTAGTTTCAAATGGTGAAAATACTATGCATTTATAGGCCTTTAATCTAATTTCCCATAAATTAATTCTCGATATCCAACTTTGGACAATTGAAATTTAAATAATAAATTACCGCCTCTGACATATTTTAAATTGGAGCCAAAATAGGGGACACTCATGCCCAAGGCATGAGTTTCCTTGCCCTATTTTTTTAGGATTTTAAGTGTTGGGGGCAAGGTATTAGATAAATGCAACCATTTCCCACTCGAAATTCATCAATAATTGTCAAAAATAGGCCACAGAATGCATAATTTAGGAGATTAGAGCCTGATTAAGGGGTGTTAAAAAATGCATAAATACAAGAGGCACTAAAGTAGGTCCAAACTAAGCATGAAATTGTACTATATCCTAAAAGGGAGTACAATTTATAACACTACATTTAGCCCCCACTTTAGTGGCCATATGACACTATGTGCATATGCAAGCTAAAGTACTTAAAATAAATCATGTTCTATAAAAAGGGATACTCATAAGGATATTGTGAATCATTCATCAATGGTAGAATGAAGCCCCTAATGTAGTCATCTAAAAAACCACAATGTTAGGAACCGCATCCTACAAAACTGATTTGTTGATGCAAAGTTAAAGGAAGACGAAATTTTTTCCCAACTTCAATAACCAAAACTTAATTCTGATATGAGATCATAGTTCCAAAAGTTATTAGATCCATTGAACACCATTATCCAACTGATTTTACAAGTGCAATCTTCAATTGCATGTTACAAGGATTCAAAACACTTCATTAGTACACTCTCCAATGCATTGGTTCATTCAAGAACAAATATGTCTCCTTCAATAGCCCTAACACAAACTTGGACACAAACATGGCCAACAAGTCTTTAATCATTCACCAAGAATTCAAAACAAACCCTTCCATTTATTTGCTCCACTATATCCCTTAATTCTTTGTGACTGTCCTAAACAGGCTGCAAATACTCAGTCCTTAAAGGACAGTCAGCAACAATTTATTCAAGGCTTGTGATTACAACAATACCAACCTAGGAAAGGCTTCAAATCATGTGAAGTTTCCCATTAAACAACTCTTCAATGAGTTTATGACTCTTACAATCATAATGACTTGTATCTGTACCTCTTGTGGACTGTGATAACCCTACCTACACATGATAGTCTGAATGAAAAGGAGTTTACATTTGTTTATCCACTAATTGTTGAAGGTAATGGCTCTTAGGAATTCCTTACACCTTTACAAAACACTGTCTCTTGAAGAAAAATGTGTTTTCAATCATCAAAACACGGGATGAAGTCTGCACACTGTCTTTTTCCCAAATTTTGGTGAAAACACAGACCTAGGACCTCCTTGTAACCACTCAAGACCATAAGATAAGGCTTCACAACTTTGAATTTTGGTCAATAGCCTGAAAATAGACCTTCACAAAAAAAATTAGATGATTTAACCATACAAATAAAGAGAAACACAATTTCTTTTGTCCACTATTACCCTAATGAGGGTTTTAGATAGTTTTTAGGAAAATGGTTGTAACTTCCACAAATCTCAACTAAAATGCATGAAATTAACTTGAAAAGGAAGGTGATTGATTTATCTTTAACTTACAACCAGTTTTGCACTATTAACAGTTTGTACAATCCCGTACAATGGCTGGAAACAGTGGATTTATTGGAAATGAACATAAAAATTAGAGCTTTTTCATTATTTTCTTCAAGGATTCAATCACCAACGAGGATTCAAATGTTTCCAAAGCCTTTTTAAAGGCATTTACAACATATAGAATCAATTTCCAACTGTTTTCAACTTCCTATTATTGATTAGACCATAATGACCTATTAACTCCTAATTTATGCAACTTTACACTTTTGCAAATTTGACATTTTTGTTGACAATTTTACATTTCTTTGCCAAATACTCATCAAATGGTTCTTGAATGACCCCTACAAATGAAAAAAATACTCTAAATGGAATCATCTACAAGGTAGAATCATGGTGATGTGAAGGTGCCCCTACACCATATATTCAAAATAATCATCTTGAAAAAGCATATCAACTTCTAAGGAGAACCGAATTAGAGGATATATATATGCCCCCCGATTCTGCTTGCTTTATGCAGGTGGAATCAAGGTAGCAATCTAACTGCATCATATTGTTAAGCTTGGTGATGAAAACACTTGTGATAGGGTCATGGTATCACAACACTGACTATCAGAAAACATTTGATATGATTGGGGATGGAAGTAAGAATCCAACTCAACATACGACATCAAAATTGGAGTTCACTAGCCCCCATTATAATAATTTGAATAAGATATACTAGTACTAGGTTTAACTATATGTTAGGGTAAAACCACCTTTTTGACAATTATTTTCACTTTTTTTATTTGAAGGTTTAGAGAGGATTACCACTGCACCAAGGAGTGGAGATGTCGAGACAATGAGTGTATGAGCCCCTGAGGCTCAATATTCTATGACCGGACATTGCATGAGGTGCGGTGGCACTGACAGTGAGTTGCTTTTTCCTCTCCCTATAACTAATTTCTACATTTTATGGTGTTTTATTCATTTTTTTAAAATCATGGCACCTATGTCCACTTTGGGCACTAATGTCTATTTTGGGTGCATGTGTCCCTGAATGGTGCCTCTATCCCAGAAAGGCACCTCTGTCCAATTTTTAGAATTGTTATGCTTTTAACTGCTTGATCAATAGTTTGTCTTTGCATGTAATGGTGCTAGGCCATAGGGTCCATTAATCATCCCACACTCACAACCGTTGCTTATAGATACTTGGAGGATGAGGAGTGAGATGTACTCCCAACATCTGACAAGGATGAAGTCGGCACATCAAGTGCATATGATAGGTGGTGGTGAATCGTGTGTCCCAGGTGAGTCTTCCCTATCGATCATCATTCAAGTGATCCTAGACCTTGGCCCCATCACCATGGGGATGACACAAAGAGGGATGATGATGAGGTAGATGGGGACATGATAGAGGATGATGATGATGATATAGAGGATGAGGAGGATCAACAGCCAATAGGAGGAGTCCTTGAGGAGTGGGTAGAGGCTAGAGATTCCCCTGAGGAGAGACCTACATCTCGTCCTCACATCATACAAGCACATCCTACTACTCGAGAGAGGATTCGGTCCCATGAACATGGAGAGAGCAGCCATGCAGTTCCCTCCCCACCACCAGCCTCTTAGAGGAGTCTCGATATGACACCCATAGTGTCCTATTGAGATCCCAATTGGTGAATTGGTGATCTAGGTGATGATATGTTAATTACTTATGTTATTAGTTTTCTTATTCTTATATATGTTTTATCTTGTTCTAACTTATTTTATGTTTTCTTTTCTTTAGTTGGAACATGATACTGACTCAACTTCTTCAGTTGAGTCACTATAGATATTTTTCCACCTATGCCCCCACACCAACTGATATGGGTTGAGTATTGGTCACCACCAAGTTTGGGATGCCACACTAAATTTTTTGAGCCCTTATCTTGTTGGAGGACATCTTATGATGAGGAAATGAGGACCATTGATGAGATTAGAGCTGAAAATGAGGAGGTCTGAGCTAGAGAGGAGTAGGTGATAGCTTCCTAAAAGGAGCTCTAAGCTACACATGAGGAGCTTAAGACTACACATGAGGAGATTAGATCCACTCAATTTCCTATCGAGATCAATGCACAAGCTATTCTACAGGAGGAACTGAGCAAGGTTTAGGAAGAAAGGGATTTGATTGAGAAAGAGGGCACCACAACACTTGTGTGTGAGGCTACAATGTTACACCAACTAGAGGGTCTACAAGAGTGGATTAGCTCCAAAGGATACTCCTAATCCACTGTCTCAATACATGCACCACCACCAAGCCCTAAGGATTCTGGTAGTCATAGACATACTTAGATGTATTTTGCTATTACATACCACATTATGGTGATCATGATGTAAATGAACCTTATGATCTATTTATGAGAATTTTTTAATTCTATGTGTTATGAGTTTGTATTTTAGATGTCAATGTGATCTATTACACAATCTTGATAATATTATTTAATAAATATCTCCATGATCTAATTTTTATGTTATCTAATTAAAAACTTATGTCCTTTTGGATGCTACATTTTTTATTAAGTGTAATCATGTTAAACTAGATGCCCTTGTGATCTAATTTGTAAAATTAAATGCATGTAATGATATAATTTAACACAACGCGCATGATTGAATAGAATGAAAAATAAAGTATTGATTCAAGTAAATGAATAATTACTCAAAATAATTCAAGACACACACAAAAATGTTTGTCAAGAACAAAGCAATGCAAGATAAAATAGAAACTATCTACTTAATCTAACAATATGCTTTAAAATACATACTATTCAAAGGGTTTCTAAGTGTAATCTCTACATAAATATGCAACATTGATAGGTTATTTTAGAGGTGTATCATCCATTTCTTTAATTTTATACACTCTAGACTCATAAACTTTGTCAATGATATAGGTTCCTAACCAATTTGGGCTAAATTTCCCTTTCTCATCTAGAGCAACATTGACATTGCATTGATTTTCATACAATACCAAATCTCCCTTGTTAAATGAATGAAGAATGACATTATCATTATACTTTCATTGCATGCTTTTGAAATAATCTTGAAGATGATCAAGAGCTTTTATACGTTGTTCATTGATCATTTCAAGTTGTTGCAAATGTTTTTCCCTATAAGATAACTATTATTAATAAGGTCACTAAGAGAAACTCACAAAGAAGGAATGTCTAACTCCAACGACATTATTGCATCAACTTTGTAAACAAGATTATAGGGTTTTATTTCTATAGATGTGCAAAAACTTGTGTGATAAGCCCATAACACATAAGAGAGTTGAGTATGCCAATCTTTGTCATGTTTACTAATTGTTTTTTGCAAGATTTACTCATTTTTTTTGTTTGTTGCTTCTACTTGACCATTACATTGAAAATAATGTGATGTAGAAAATGATGTTGAATATGAAATGTTTCCAAAAATTTCTTAACTTCCTTATTATTAAATGGTGTTCCGTTATTTGTAACTAGAGCTAAAGGAATACCAAATCGAGCAATGATGTTTTCAAAAATAAAATGATAGATTACATCAACAATTGTGGAATGAAGAGGAATTTCCTCTACCCACTTTGTAAAATAATTTGTAGCGGTGATTATGAATGTATGTCATGAGGATGAGGGATGGGATATCTTCCTAATTAAACCCAACCCCCAAATAAAAAATGGCCAAATAGCGACTTGAGCATAAAGTTCAAATGCAGGAGCATGAATCAAATTGTTATGTTCTTGACACTTGTGAAATTTCTTAACGTGATCAAAGCAATCTTGTTCCATGTTTTTCCAATAATAACCAATACGAATTAACCTTTGAACTAAGTATCATCCACCAAAATTCCCCTTGCAATCACCTGCATGAGCTTCCTCAAGGGCTATAGGAATTTTAGATTTTTTTAGACATATAAGGAGAAGACCATTGAATGATCGCATAGACAACTTGTTGGCTAAGATTATATGTCGAGCTACCAACTTTCATATGTGAGCCTTAGTGTTCTTAGTGGTTGTTTTAGGAAAAATGTCATTCTTTAAATAATTAAATACTAGTGCATACCATTCATTGGAAAATTCAATATTAGCAACCACTATCTCTTTTGTATTTTCATTTATTGAGAGTCCAATGAGAGTGTGAATAACAAATGTGAATTCTAAGAAAGTGACATTGAGAGATACAAGAGAAGCATCACTTTCCATTGTACATGTATGTCGATTATCCTTTCACGAAACATTGTCAATAGTGTATGATGTGAAGCACTCTAATATTCTTAATGTGAGGTCTTTATACTTAGATAACTTATCGTGTTTCGCTTGATAGGACCCAGTAATTTGAATTGCGAGTATCCAAATATGTGAATGTGTTGAACACCTAAGGACAAGGTTGCATGTAATCCTACGATAAGAGCCTCATACTCATCAGTGTTGTTTGTACATAGGAAATTTAGACAATAAAATAAAGGAATTGGCTTCCCTGAGGGAGGTACTAATACAAACCCAACACTAGAGCTAGTTTGAAATTTAGATCCATCAAAATATAATTCCCGTGTTTCATTATATCAATTTTGAACACATTTTCGTTGAGAAAAGAATCTTGATTTGGTAATGCTAATGGTGAAGGAGCCTCAACTAAATGGTCGATCAATGCTTGTCCTTTGATTGTTTTTTGAGAAATGAGTTTAAGGTCAAACTCAGTTAACAACTAACCCATTTAACTAAGCATCCCAACAACAACAAAAAATATAAAAAAGGTGTTTTAAAGGATCAAATTTTGTGATGAATCACACCTCAACATTTAATAAATAATGTCTCAACTTATTAGTAGCAAAGACAAGAGACAAACATTGTTTTTCTATAGTTGTGTAATGAGTTTCATAATCAATTAGTGTTTGACTAATGTAATACACAATATGTTATTTACCATTCTCATCGTGTTGTGCTAATAGTGTCACAAGGGCGTGATTTGAAGCTGAGATATAAAGGATAAAAGGTTTCCCTTGTATAGTTGGTTGTTTAACAAGAGGATTGGATAAATATTATTTCAAGTCTTCAAATGCTTTGTGAAAATCCTCATTACATTTAAATTTTAAATATTTCTTAAGGGGTTGAGTGAAGGGAAGAGTCTAATCTGCCAAGGATGCCACAAAATGGCGAATAGCTTGAATCTTTCCTTGTAAGCTACACAACTGTGAAATATTTTTAGGAGGTGGAATGTTTATTATTGGATCAATATTCTTTGTTTCCACCTCAATACCTCTATGTGACACTATGAATCCCAAAAACTTTCCACTATCCACACCAAATCACATTTCTTCAAATTCAATCTCATGTTAGACTTACGAATTCTTTCAAAGATTTTATGAAAGATTTTGACATGTTCTTGACATGTTATAGACTTATCTAAAATATCATCAACATAATATTCCAAGATGTTATGTTACACCCCATTGTGTTATTACCTATTTACTATTACCTTGTGGAGTTAAAATACTTTAATATATGATTGTGTTTTGTATATGTATCTTGGTGGAAAATGTGATGAATGAATGTGTAATTCAATATGATATTTTAAATGTTTAGAAGATGAAAATATATGATGCATATGAATGTAATTTTATCGGCTAACTACTATTTTGATGCACTAAGTTGGATGTAGGAATAGATTTGAACCTCCAGAAGAGAGGGGGAGTATCACTTAGGAGAAGAAATTGGTTTGGTAACCCTTAATGAGCCTAATTGAGCATAAACACACTCAAGTCCTAGTTTGGTCAAATTGAGTCAAGATAAGTTCAGGAAATAGTAAGTAATATTTAGTCATGGTTTGGGAATGTTCCATATTGGTTTGTGGTTAGTCTTTGAATTTTCTTGATTAGGGATATGTGATTGAGTCTTTGGGATAAATATAAGTTCTTTTTCATGTATTCATGTTTATATATTAATCGATGGGTATATACACAGAATGTATATATGTATATACATGTATATGTCTCTAATAGCACATACATATGAATATATATGTGCATGTGTATACGTAGGTAGATATACTTATGTATATCCATGTACAGATATATCATATACATGGGAGTATCGATTGGACATACAAGGCATATATATATACACACACATTTTGTATATATGCACCAATCAATAAATATGTAAATATATGTGTTCAAGTATGGATATTAAAATAATGTTATATATGTAATATAAATATTAATATTTATATATGATAACGCTAATATAAATGTATATACATACATATTAATATACATATATAAATATATATATATGATTATTTTAATATATGTTTATATATATTTGATTGGAGGATTATACATTTAATAAATCATGTGAATATATATATATACATTATAATAATTACAATATATATATATTAATAATATATATATATAATACATTATGTTGAGTATTCAAAAGTGTTTTGAAATAAACTAAAGCACATATATAAAGTGTTTTCATGTAAAATAAAATGGCTAAACTTGTTATTGCGCACATATAGGGCATGGGAGAATAAGTCATAATGCATTTAACAATGCATAAAGTAATATGAATTGAATCATTTACAAGAGTTAGTGATATTCATACATTGTTGACTTTGTCAAACATGCGCATAAAGAAAGGGCGCATAAATATGAATGGGTGGCATCACATTTTGGGAATTATGAAACAATAAGAAGTCTTTTGTTGCGCCATAATTCAACGCACGACATTTTGAGAGCATGAGACTTGGTATTTTGCACAAGATGGATGAGGTAGTTGACTTATATTGTAATAGAGAAACCTATAGGTTTCATTTATGAGTTTAAATCATTGTTGTCACCTAGATAAGAGAAACTCATCTTTAATAGAGAAGTTGGATTGTATATGTGTTTGCAAACTAGTGTTTTAAACAACCACATCTCACTTCTCAATCCTAGTCGATGCATTTGGAATAAGAAAGTGGCAGATTTAGTAGCTTTTTTGTAACATTAAGTTGCTTAAATTTTAGTATAAATAGAAGCATCCTCTCTAGCTTTCGTTATACTTTTCCATTCCGATTTATTCATTCATTGTTCTGGTGTAATTTTTGTGCAAGCATATTTTTTAGAGCTTTTGTGAGAAAGAGAGTTGTTTGTGAATTTGCAATTGTTGAGATTTTTGTGAGAGGCTAGATTTTGGTGATAGGTTGAGTTTAGAAGGAGTATAAAGTGGTATTATGGAGGTTGAGCTTGGAAAGCAGTATTATTAGTTGGGTTATAATTCCAAGCATGTTGATTTCTATTACTTTATTCTTTTAAGTTAAATGCTATTCGTTTGAGAATTCCTTTGTTTGAGAAAGGATGGTTTTAATACATGTTATGTTTGATTTTATGAACTTAATTTATTTCTTACTTTGGATAAGTTTGCATGATTCTTGAAAGAGTCTAGTTTTGGTGAAACCTTGTTATTGGGATTTACATATATACTATATATTGGATTTTGAGTGGTTATGTTGTTATTAGGAACTATACTAAGTTAATATTATAAGAATGTTGCATAAGTTGTGAAGTATGATATGTGTTGTTTCTTTGAATTACTTTAGTGGGAATGTCAGTTTGAACATGGGTGGTTAGCTTGGTTATTCTTGGAGTTATGATAATCCATGGGAAAGGGTGTAACCTAGTTAATCAAATTGCCATGTCATCATATTTTTAAAAAGGAATGTATGTTATGTCTGGAAGAGTATTAGTGGTAAAATATCAAATTGAACTAAGGGTGGGTGAACATACGACCTACACTCGAAGTACTGGGTGTTGAATTCTTTGGCCAAAGTAGTGTAAGTAAGCATTATTTACACTATTAGTTCACTATGATCCAAGGATGCAAACTAGACAGGGAACATCATACATGTAGGTTGTATCCAATGTATGGTAGCTCTATATTTTTAGGAAACAACACCATACTCAAGAAGGATAGTATTATGAGGTTACCAAACCAATCTCTTCATTGAAGGGTAGGTCCATCTTACCAATTAAGTAGATGTGCGGGGGACCGCAGTAAGTCTATGGTTGGCAAAAAAGCATTGCAGTGATGCTCTCCCTCATACAGTTAGTGGAAAATATTTGAGGATGTATTCCAACAAGGACATATAGACCATTTTCATCTCTGTTTCATTAAGCTTATAGAAGCTATGTATGTAATCATGTATCTATATTCTTATTGATAAATTGTAAAGGGAAAATGTTATCATGAAACTATCTAATATGGATTCATTACTTGGAATTTAGTAATATTTCTTTGTAATGTAATGAGAAAGTTTGAAATGATATTGTATCAAATGTGCATTTTTTTACTTGTTTAGAAAAGAAAAAAATTATTGCCTAATGTTAGTATCATAAATTGTTCACATGTGGGTAAAACATAGTAAAATCAACGGGTAGAGCAATGGGCATGTTACACATCATATCAGAGCTACCAAGTTCAACTCTGGAACCTATGTGCTCACTATTATTTCATCCAAAATTATATCATTCTAATGTTTGTAATTTTTGTGCCAAGATGGTGTGTCTCAAAATGACTGCAAGGAAATCAATAATGAGCCCCACCTAAAAGTGATGCAGACTCAGGAGGCTTAAACCCAATCAAAATGACAACTTTCCTTCAAGAAGCATCTAACAAGATTAAAAATGGCCTAATGGACCAACTCCAACACTCCTCCAAGTTTGACAACAAATAGAAATACAATTTCCCACTTTTCACCCTTGTGACCTAGTAGTAGTGCAAAGCCAATTTTTAACACTTAACTCCAAAAATTTCCACAGAACCTGACAAGAAAACAAATGATTCAAACACCCATTTTAGAGATACAAAACATATACAATAAGTTCATATGACTCTTTCAAAACATTTTCTCCAAACTAACATTTCTCGTTGTATTGGAGCCCCAATTAGCCCTTTATTTTCAAAGAGACCCCTCTAAGATCTCACCACCAAACCAAGGAAAATTTAAATAGTCTTAGGATTGGTGTTAAACTTGGGATTTTCTAGGTTTTAAGACCCCAAAATATTGTTTTTCTTCCCAACTCAAAAACCCTCCTTGTAGCCTATAAACTTAGGGTTTTAAAGCACCCTTACTGTAAATACACATTGCCAATCTCCCCAAGTGACATCAACTGCTCAGACACTTTGGATTAGTCCCCCAAAAGCTTTAGAAACTCCCATCTACCCTTTTACAATGTTGCACCACCATTCTATAGGTTTGTCCCATCCATTTCATGGAAAACCACACAAATTTTCCTTCAAACCTTATCATAAATTTTCCAAAAACTCAATCCCTTGCACACCCAACCTTGTAAACACATCAAGACACTTAAATTAGCATCCTACAGACCAACCCACTGAGTAACAACACCAAATATAGTAGGTGGGCTAGTTAATTCCTCATATTATCTTCCTCAAACCCTTAACTCAAGAAAATAGGGTATTCACTGTGTTTAAATGTTTTCTCACACAAGATGATGAATTAGACCTTCAAATCAAAGGCATTAGACATTTACAAATATCTTGAAATTTTTGCACATTATCACCCCCCTAAAACCACACAAATGTCTTGGAAATAGCCTTATTACATCAACAAAACTCCAACCTTGCATACTCTTATACAAATTCAAAAAAAATCCTTCAAAGGCTACTAAACAATTCTTAGTGCAAGATTGAATTTTCCACTTTATGAACTCTAAACTCAAAAACTCATCCCAAAACTTACCTAAGGGTCTTGATTGACCTTTATTCAAGAAAAATAAACATCAAAACAATTTTCAACTTCCCTAAACATTCTATGCTCAATATCTAATGCTTCAACTGTGGGCATAAGGTGGAGGTGCTCCTACACCAAAAAGCCAAGAAAGAAAGGGAATCCATTGTTTGAACCATAGAGGAGACCAATTATGAAAATTCCATTTGGTTGAGTGACACTATGACTTTTAGTCATGCCTTATCTCATGTCAGTCAAGAGAGAATGCGGATGTGTGAGACTACTAACTTTGTACCTCATGTCTCTCTGACAAAGTCATATTCTTTACCACTTTCAAGGGATATTCCCTTGAAATGCAGTGTTAGTCCTTTCATGATCTTTAGGGACCCTCATGTTCTTCCAATGTTAGAAGTTATCGCAATAGGCTCCATGAAACTATGTATCTAAGGATAGGTCTGAAGATTATTTCCCTTTTGACTTTGAATGTCAAAAAAAATATGAATGGTATTCCCCACTTAGTTATGTATTGGAGAGTGAATCTAAGGGATACTCTCCCCTAGACTATTTGAATAGTCATTCCATGTAAATGCAAGGATATTGAAATCCTGTTGATCTAAATAAAAATCATGTTTTGGAAAACTTGTGTATAAGATCTTCTTTCAAATTTCTCATGTATGAATGTTTGTTCTTTTGGAAATGTTTGAGTGCTATACAAATCTTCTTAGGATCTAATTAAAAATAAAACCTCTATGTATAACTTTTCTTGTGAAAAATGGTTATAAATAGAACCAACCTTGGGGGAAGCCAAGAAGTAGGCCAAGGTACGGAAAATTATGAGGCTAAATTGGATCATATTTTAACTATGATGGATGAGGCAAGAGAAATAATTGGGAACCTCAAGCATGAGGTAAGGGGAAAAGAAATGGAAGAACAAGAAGTTCCTAATGATGAAGGGGAAAATTCCCATGATCATACTCTAGATCATAGGGAGGAAAAATGAAATGACTTGCAAGTGAGCTATCTCATGATATAAGGAAGATCACCCCTACAAAGTTTGAATGTAGCACTAGTGGGGATGTGGTTGAGGCATGGATTGCAGAGATGGAAAAGTATTGGATTGTTGAATATACAAACTAGACAAGAGCTAAGGTGGATCAATGTTTATTCAAAGAAAGGGTTGAACTTTTGAGTTTCTCTATAGAAGTGAATTTGTATGTGGCCCCCTTAGGTTTTTATGACGTCATTTTATGGATGAATTGGTTGTGAAAACATAGGGCCAAAGTAGACCGTCATGCAAAAGTAGTAGAATTTTTAGATGATCTAGGAAACTAGGTATCATTGCAAGGAACTCCTAGAGAAGTTAAGTTGTGGTAGATCTTCACCATACACATGCATAGATTGAAGAAGAAAGTTCGTCAACTCTTCACGATGAAAATGGGGAAACTTGAGGAATGCGAAGAGTTCCTTTCTCAAGATGATGTAGTACATTATGGACCTCAAGACCTCCAAGAAGCTAAATATGGTGAGGTGGTAGAATCAAGAAAGTTAGATATGGAGAAATATCTTATCTTAAGGAACTTTATGGATGTATTTCTGGATGAACTATCTGGATTGCCTCCCAAGAGAGTGCTTGATTTCTCCATTGACATAGTTCCAGGGGTGGATCCTATATCCAAAGTGCCATATAGGATGACCACAAAAAAATTAATGGAGATAAAATCTTAATTGGAGGAATTGTTGTCCAAGGGACTGATAAGACCCAGTGTTTCACCTTGGTGAGTGCCAGTGATCTTTGTGAAAAAGAAAGATGGTTCATTGCACTTGCACATTAATTATCATTTGCTTAACAAGAAAACGATAAAAAATAAGTATCCATTACCACATATCGATGATCTCTTTGATCAGATGCGAGGAGTGACAGTGTTTTCAAATTTTGATCTATGATCAGGTTATCATCAACTGAGGATCAAGGATGAATACATTTGCAAAATAGGTTTTAGGACTAGGTATGGCCATTATGAATTCACAGTCCTACCATTTGGAGTAAAGAATGCACTTGCAAAATTCATGAACCTGATGAATAATGTATTTAGGGACTACTTGGATAAGTTTGTGTTGGTCTTCTTGGATGATATTCTTATCTACTCCAAGAACAAAGAGGAACATCTCCAGCATCTAGATATTGTTCTCCAACAATTAAGAGAGCATAAGTTGCATGGGAAACTCTCTAAGTGTACCTTCTTTCAGAAGGAAGTGTAGTATCTAGGTCATGTGATTTTAGTGGATGGTATTGCAGTTGATCTAGCAAAAATAAAAGTAGTGCTTGAATGGCCAGTGCCTAAGGATGTGTTAGAAGTTAGAAGCTTTATGGGTTTGGCTGGTTACTATCAGAAATTTGTTGCAAAATTTTCTAGAATAGCTTTTCCCATTACCTCCTTATAGAGAAAAGGGAAGAATTTTGAATGGTCTGAGAAATTTCAAGCAATATTTGACCAACTCAAGGATAAGTTGACCACAGCTCTGATACTAAAAGTACCAAATTTAGATGGTAATTTTATTATCATCACAAATGCTTCAAAAGAAGGTTTGGGTGGAGTGTTGATGCAGGATGGGTGATTCATAGCCTATGATTTGAGGAAGCTAAAACCTTATTAGAAAAATTATGCTTCACATGATTTGGAATTAGCAACTGTTGTTCATGCATTATAGATGTGGAGACACTATCCATTGGGGAAACCTTTTGAACTAAAGACTGACCATCACAATCTGAAGTATTTGTTTACCAAACCTAATATTAATGCATGACAAAGGAGATGGTTGGAATTGATATCATATTATGATTTTAACATCAACTATATCAAGGGAAAGGAAAATTGGGTTGTTGATGCCCTAAGTCATAGGAGGCATATCTCCTCAATGATATCAATTCAAACTAATTTCAAGGGTCAAGTGTTGTAGAAATCCAAGGGTGACGAGTATTATGAGCAATTCAAGCAAGCACTCTCAGATAATTCACAAGACCCAAGGTATGAAGTATTTTACTTTGAACCTAATGCTTTGTTGTGGAAAGAAGTTCATACTACACCATATTTTGGACATCTTGGAGTAACCAAGTTGTTCGATGATGTCAAGCCATTGTATTTCTAGAAAGGGATGAAAGAGGATGTTGCAAGATTTGAATCAAGTTACTTAGAATGTCATAAAATGAAGGTAGAGCACGATCATCGTATAGGTCTTTTGTATCCTCATGAAGTTCTTGAAAGTAAATGACAAGTCATTAGCATGGATTTTGTGCAAGGTCTTTCAATGTCAAGGAATAAATGATGAGGGCGCAGCCCGAGACTTAGAAAATAACCCACAAACAAGAGAAAAAATTTATTATTCAGAAAATGGAGCTTCTTACATGCAGAGGATCTCAAATCCCCAAGTTCTACAACACATGCAAGTTACAGAAAGCTACAGAATCACCCTTTCATAATATGCGAGCTTGTCCCCAAAAAGTTACCCAAAAATTAGAAACCCGCCCATAAATAAAGCTCCTCTTTAGTTTGGAGCCAAAACAACATTCAAATTTGAGTTTAGGCGGTTTGGTGCCGAAATAAATTACAACTTGAAGTTCAAATTTCAAAAGAACATTTGCAATTGTATCTTCTAGAAAGTGCGCCAACTTCCCGGGGCCATAACTTTTGATCCGAGACTCCGATTCGCAAACCGTTTGAACCGTTGGAAAGGTCTCGAAGTCAATAACGCACTCAAAATTTTCTATGCTGATTTTGGCAAGTTTCAGTGCCGTTCCAGGAACTCTAAGTGCCTCAAATCTAACTCAGAAGATTTTCAGGTGTAAATCTGGGAAACTAAAACTACAATATCTTTCAACCCAGAAATAGAAAATAAAAACCATAAATTGAGAATTTCATTATGATGAAAAGGGTATCCAAAATTGTAAAAACATCTAAAAACCGAGAAACTTGAAATTTAACTATTTTTGGGTGATGCAAGATTGCCCTTACACCGGATGCTCTGCATCAGAGACGCCCGGTAATTTGAGAAGTGACGATCGTCACCGGATAGTTGAGAAAGCAACCGGTCAACCTCTTGCCTTAGATAGCGGGATGGACTTCCTGGTGCTTCTCCATTTCACTAGATATTCTTCATACTGCCTATTTTTGGTACTCCTTCCCACATGACTATCCAAGATTGCTTCAATCTCCTCCCTTTCTGAAGTAGGTGCTAGAATGCCATACTGCCCTATTGCTGGTGCTTCCTCTATTCCACCTTCATGATACTCTTGTCAAATCTGAAATGTTGAACACAGGGAAAATGTTGATTCCATCAGGCAACTCTACCTCATATGCATTCCTTGAATCATGCTTCTTCAAAATCTTACAGGGACCGAATTTCTTCATCTTCAATTTGTTATAGGTTCCCATGGGAAACCTTTCTTTTCTCAAGTGGACCATTACTTCATCGCCAGTCTAAAACTCGTTATTCCTCTTTTTATAATTTTCCTTAGCCTTATATTGCATATTCATCTTATTAATGTGTTCTCGTACCTTCTCATGTATATTCTTGATGTGCTCTACAAAATATTCGGCTTCAGCACTTATTTTCTTCTCTTGGTCCATCTTCCTCAATTCTGGAGTTGTTTTGGGGCTACCTCCATATACAATCTGGAACAGTGATCTACCAGTGCTTCTGTGTATAGAATTGTTGTAAGAAAATTTTTCCTGGGGTATGATCAAGTCCCATCCCTTGGGTTTATCTCCTACCAAACATCTCAGTAGGTTACCCAGACTCCTGTTAACAACCTTTGTCTTCCCATATGTTTGTGGATGGTGTGCAGAACTAAACTTCAGCTCTGTCTTCAACTGCTTCCACAAGGTCCTCCAAAAGTACCGCACAAATTTGGTGTCACGATCTGAAACAATACTCTTTGGCAGACCATGTAGCCTCACCACCTCTTTGAAGAACAAGTCAGCAATGTGGACTGCATCATGGGTCTTCTGACATGGAATGAAATGTGTCATCTTTGAAAACCTATCAACCACCACAAAGACTAAATCATTCCCTTTCGTTGTGTCCTTGGCAAACCAAGAACAAAGTCCATACTTATATCCTCCCATGGCCTCTCTAGATGCCGGTGGGGTGATATAAGCTGTATTCACAGCTCCTCTTTTAGCCATCCCGGGCATACCACAGCAGCTGTACTAACTTCTTCACATCCTGTGACAAGCTGAGGCCAATAATGATGCTCCCGCGATAATGGCAATGGTCTTATCGACCAAAATGTCACGCCATTTCCTCCACTATGCTTCTCCTTTATCAAGTTCTCCTCATGGAACTCCTGGGATACACAATTAACTTCCCTTAAATAACATGCCATCATGGATTATGAAATCCAGCCACCTTGTCCTGTCCACTATAACAGGTTCCTTGCAAGCTTTCCAAGCCTCTACAAAATCGGGATCTTCTGGCGTCTGATTAATGCCAGTTCATTGAACCCAACCACTTCAATCTGCATCTTTGTCATCAATGTATGCCTCCTACTTAAGGCATCTATAACCCTATTTGACTTCCCACTCCTATGTTTCAAAACAAAGGTATAACTCTGCAAAAACTCTACCCATTTCATATGCCTCTGATTTAATTTTCCCCGACTATTTAGGTATTGCAAGGCCTGATGATCATTATATAGAACAAATTCCTTGAGCAAATAATGTCTCCATTTTTTTTCAATGCTTGAACTATTGCATAAAATTCTTGATCATATACAAAATACTGCTCTTGGCATCATTTAAATTTTCGAAATAGGCAATGGGCTTACCTTCTTGGCTCAACAACGCTCGATGGCACAACCAGCATCACAATCCACACGAAACACCTTGTTGAAATACGGGAGGGGCTAGAACAAATTTGCTCTGCATTTGCCTTCTACTTCAATAGTTCAAAACTCTTTGCTACTCCACTGCTCCACTTGAATTATTTTCTATCCCCTCTCATTGTTTTAGTCAGGGGTCCACAAATACTACTGAAGTTTCTAATGAACTTTCTATAAAACTAGCCAAACCATGGAAAGATCTCACCTCGGTAGCAGTTCTTGGGGTAGGTCATTCTAGAATAGCCTTCACCTTCTCTGGGTCCATCTTGAGACCTTCTGCTGAGACAACAAACCCCAAGTACACTAACTCCCTCTTCACAAAACTGCACTTCTTCAGATTAATCAATAGTTTCTCTTCTCTTAACTTCTCAAAGGCTCTCTGAATATGCATCGGATGCTCATCCAACATCTTACTAAAAATAAAAATATCATCTAAATACACAATAACAAAACTTCCCATAAATTCTTGTAGTACCTCGTTCATGAGTCGCATGAATGTGCTTGGTGCATTGGATTAGCCCAAAGGCATGACTAACCACTCGTACAATACCTCTTTGGTCTTGAAGGCAGTCTTCCATTTATCTCCCTCTCGAATCCGGATCTAGTGATATCCACTCTTCAGATCAATCTTTGTGAAGTCTTGAGCTCCACTCAAACAATCCATCAGGTCATCCATCGCTTGGGGAAAATCGTACTTGATTGTTATCTTGTTTATGGCTCGAGAAAATCTGTACATCCTCACTCCCCATCCTTCTTTGGTGCTAGTCTGCAGTCTGCACATGGACTCAAGCTTCTCTGTATCAAACCCTTTCTCAACAACTCTTGAATACATGCATTCCAACTCCTCGTACCTTTGGGTCATTCTATGGTGCTTATTTGGAAAATTGGCTCGAGGAATCAATTCAATCGATGGTGATCTTCCTTATGGGTGAAGTAAACCCTCAAGTACATTATCGAAACAATATCCACGAAACTCATCCAACATCCCAGAAACTATTACGGAACCTTCTCACTATCCTCCTTACTCATTCTAGGAATCAATGCGCCCTTTTACGCGTATGCTTCCATACCTTCCTAAAAATTGGCCCATCTACATAATTCTGACACACGCATACCTTTTCTTCGGAGTCTCCTTCAGGGGTTTCAACTTGTGATGAACCCCATCCTTTGTCAAGGAATAAGTGTTTGCATAGCCATCATGTATAGCTCACCTATCAAACTGCCACGGCCTCCCCAACAACATGTGACATGCATCCATGGGGATGATATCACAGAGTACCTCATCATGGTAGCTCTCAATCTTGAACTTTACTAGGCACTGCTCATTGACCAAAACTTTGTGGTCTTTCTGCAACCAGGCAATCCGATATGGATGTGGGTGCCTTTCCCTCTTCAGCTTCAACTTTGTGACCATCTCTTCTGACACCAGATTATCGGTGCTCCCACCATCAATAATGACATCACAACATTTTCCATCACACTTGCACCTTGTGCAAAATAGATTCTTCCTTTGTTCTGGTTCCTTTTCCTCAGTCACCAGGGCTATCCTAATCACTAGGGCTTCTCCCCTTTCAGCATCATCTGAATGTTCAAATTGGGCCTCCTCGTCTACATGCACAACCCTTCTATGACCTTTTGGCCTTTTGTTTGCCCTTCCTTGGTGTTGTGGACATTCACAGGATTGATTCCCTTCTTCACCACACTAGAAACACGTTCCTTTGAAACCACCTCTTCCAGATCCTTGTCCATATCTCCCTCATCCTCTACCTCTTTGATCACCACTATTTTGATCACGAGGGCGGTAGAAGTTGTCATTCCTTTGGCTTGGGCTGGTACCCACATCTTCACTTTTCTTTTCATCATCATTTTGACTTCCTGAAGGTCTTCCATTGCCCCTTCCGCTTTGACCTCCTCGTCCTTTTTTCTTGCCATCAAATCTTTTGTTCGGCTTCTCTTCCACCAGCACAAAACAAGCGATACATCCTCAATGGTGGTCATTACGACTGGGGCTTATCTCTTTGAATGCTTTCGGTCGTAACCCCGATAAGATGTCGGGCTACTTTCTCCTTATTGGCTATGTGGCGTTCGATGATTATCTTGTGAAAAGTATTGAAACCTCAATTCTTTCCGCGGATCTGCTTCCTTGCTTCAACCCTTTGCAATTTCTTCTGGCGGATCTACAGCACAAGTGATCCTTTGGTATGAGCTGGCTTCTTAGGTTCTCTACCATGCGATCCCATCTGGTGATAACCTTTCCTCTTGATTTTCTTTTCCAACTAGACCTCTTTCCACCAAATCACGGCATGGCCACTTCAACTTCATTTTCCCGACTTTCCAACGCGTCGGGTCCTCTATTTCCTCATACTCAAGATATTCTTCTAGCTCGTTGATCTGAGTCGATCAACTCTTCCGGAGTTCAGACTTCGAGAACAAGCGGGGACCCATGCGGGTCTTTCAGATCGTCCTTGAAATGGCCCTTGATTAGCGCATTTTGGTCTTGATCAATTTGCTTCTTCTTCCTCTTCTACATTTGAACCTTCTTCCTCTCCTTCATCCTCACTTTCACTCCTCGGGTTAACCCTCTTCTCAACTACTCTTGTAACGCATCAATTTGTCTTTGGAGGGCTGCCAATGCATCTCTTCCACCAATATTTTTGTTGCCTCGAACACCTCTGGCACCACCACACCTACCAGGCATCACTCTTGGAGGCATCTTTCTTGACCTCGACCAACAACCACGATCACAGTGCGAGCGCCTCACAGTCGGTGATGCGTCCCTGCAGCTCAGAAAATCCACTGCGATACCGCCTGATGAGGCAGCACGAGGACTTGAAAATGCCCACAAACAAGAGAATAATTTTATTATTTGAAAATGGAGCTTCTTACATCTTGAGGATCCTGAAATCCCAAGTTCTACAACACTTGCAAGCTACAGAAAGCTACAAATAACCCTTTCGCAATATGCGAGCTTGTCCCCAAAAAGTTACCCAAAAATTAGAAAACTTGCCCATAAATAGAGCTCCTCTTTGGTTTGGAGCCAAAACAACATTCAAATTTGAGTTTAGGCGGTTTGGCACCGAAAAATTACAACTTGAAGTTCAAATTTCAAAAGAACATTTGCAATTGTATCTTCTAGAAAGTGCGCCAACTTCCCGAAGCCATAACTTTTGATCCGGGACTCAGATTCACGAACCATTTGAACCGTTGGAAAGGTCTCGAAGTCAATAATGCGCTCAAAATTCCTATGCCAATTTGGCAAGTTTTGGGGTATTCGGGAACTCTAAGTGCCTCAAATCTAACTTCGAAAGATTTTTAAGGTGCAAATCACGGGAAACTAAAACTGCAATATCTTTCAACCCAGGAATAGAAAATAAAAACTGTAAATTGGGAATTTCATTATGACGAAAAGGGTATCCAAAAATGTAAAAACATCTAAAAACCAAGAAATTTGAAATTTAACTATTTTTGGGTGATACAAGATTGCCCTTACACCACTGGATGCTCTTGCATCAATAAACATAATGTCATTTTGATAATAGTGGATAAGCTTACAAAGGTGGCTCATTTTATTCTAGGGAATCTAACAGATGGACCTCCTATTATAGCTTGAAAGTTTATTCAAGAGGTATTTAGATTACATGAAGTTCTTGAGAATATTATTTCTGATAGGGATGCTCGTGTGACATCTAGGTTTTGAAAAACCATGTTTTCTAATTGAACATAAGTTCAAAAAATCATTTGAAAAATAATGATCAAGCTGAAAGGGTGAACCAATTGTTAGAATATTTACTAAAAATGTATTACATGGATCAGCAATATAAGTGGGAAGATTACCTATCTTTGGTAGAATTTTTGTATAACAACTCTTATCATTCTATAATCAATATGGCTTCATTTGAAGCATTGTATGGTAGGAAGTATCAAAATCCTATAAAATAGAATAAGCTAGAGGATAGGTTAAGTCTTAGGCCAGAAATGTTATCAGAAATGGAGGAGAAAATTGGTATTATTCAGCAGAGACTAGCAAAAGCTAATGATAGGCAGAAGAGTTATGCAGATTCCAAGTGGGTACCTGGAAGACATTTTTCAATAGGGGATAAGGTTTTGTTAAGATTTTAACCTCACAAGAGTTCTATTAAGTTTGGAAATTCATCCAAACTAGCTCCACATTATGTAGGTCCTTTTGAGATTCTCAAAAAAGTTAGCCCTATTGCGTATCAAATCGCTTTTCCACCAACTCTTGCCAGGATGTATAATGGCTTTCATGTGTCATACCTTAAGAAGTACATGCCAGGGGATAACCATGTTATTGATTGGAATGCTTTACAAGTACAAGACTCAGGAGTGGTAACAATTGAGCCTCTCAAGGTGCTCAAAACACATAAGCTTCACTTACAGAATAGAGAGGTTTTGCAATGCAAGGTCTAGTGGGATCAATATACAAAAGACTCTACCACTTGGGAGGACTATACTGAGATGAAGCAAAAGTTTCCTCATATTTTTCTATACTTTGAAAGTTCCTAAAACATTATTGCTATGTTTATGTTTTATGGTCTATATTTTATGTTTGATTCTTAAAATCATCAAGGATGATGATTCACAAGGGGGGATATGTTACACCCCATTATGTTATTACCTATTTACTATTACCTTGTGGAGTTAAAATGCTTTAATATATGATTTTGTTTTGTATATGTATCTTAGTGGAAAATGTGATGAATGAATGTGTAATTCAATATGATATTTTAAATGTTTAGAAGATGAAAATATATGATGCATATGAATATATTGTTATCGGCTAACTATTGTTGTGATGCACTAAGTTGGATGTAAGAACATATTTGAACTTCTGAAATAGATGGGGAGTATCACTTAGGAGAACTTAGTCTGGTAACACTTAATGAGCCTAATTGAGCATACACACACTCACATCCTAGTTTGGTCAAGTTGAGTCAAGATAAGTTCAGGAAATGGTAAGTAATCTTTAGTCATGGTTTCGGAATATTTTGTATTGGTTTGTGGTTAGTCTTTCAATATTCTTGATTGGGGATATGTGATTGAATCTTTGTGATAAGTATAAGTTATTTTTCATGTATTCATGTTTATATATTAATTGATGGGTATTACATAGAATGTATATATGCATATATGTATATGTCTCTGATAATGCATACATATGAATATATATGTGCATGTATATACATAGGTAGATGTACTTACGTATATCCATGTATAGATATATCATATGCATGGGAGTATCAATTGGACATACAAGGCATATATATACACACACATTTTTATATATGCGCCAATCAATAAATATGTACATATATGTGTTTAAGAATGGATATTAAAATAATGTTACATATAATATATATTAATATTTATGTATATGATAATGTTAATATAAATGTATATACATACATATTAATATACATTTATAAATATATATATATATATATGATTATTTTAATATATGTTTATATATATTTGATTGGTGAATTATACATTTAATAAATCATGTGAATATATATATACATTACAAGAATTATAATTATATTAATTTAATATATATAATATATTGTGTTAAGTATTCAAAAGTGTTTTGAAAAAAACTAAAGTGCATATATAAAGCATTTCCATGTAAAATGAAATGGCTAAACTTGTTATTGTGCACATATAATGCATGGTAGAATGAATCATAATGCATTTAACAAAGCATAAGTAATATGAATTGAATCATTTACAAGAGCTAGTGATATTCATGCATTGTTAACTTTGTCAAACTTGTGCATAAAGAAAGGGTGCATAAATATGAATGGGTGGCATGTAACGCCCTGCCACATAACCCTAGAGTATGATGCAAACACAACGAAAGTGTAACAAAAAGAAAAATTAAGTGTAATTAATAACAAGTAAACTACACTTAACGCATACATCCTCTAAGGTACGCGAAAACGCTTACATTTGAATCCCATAACTTACAAAAGTGAACTAACCATAGCATATAAAATTAAACTCATGATATAAAGAACATAGATCCAAAATCATTAAACTCAACACATAAGATACAAGTACATTAATGAATAATTCATAGATTGCATTTATTCAATATAGCAGTTACATTTAGCTCATTTCCAAAATGAGGAAGATCATACAATAATGTTACAATTAGATTGATACAAGAATCCTCCTCAAATACAAATCAGGAGTAGTACATATACAAAGTATCCAACTAATACAAAAGAACATAAGAACTAGTACAAAGCAACTGGTACACATGAGCTCTCCAATCTAGAAGATCCTGCCATCACGAACATGAAATGGGAACCCAATGGTGTAAGGTGCACATTCCACCCAACCAAGTGGTACCCGAAGGCCCACCCCCCATGCTAGGAGATAGTAAAAGGGCTTCCTAGGAAAAACCAACAACCTCTAGACATAGGCAACACACAATACTATACCATACAAGAACAATACATACCTAAAGGTTACATTGCTTCCAGAGTAAAATAATCAAGTATATCAACTGCACAATACATACTATTGTCATAGGAGGAGTGTCATCACAAAGTTGCATGAGTTACCCTGGCAGATCTTCCTAGGCCCCGACCCCCATCTTGAGTTACCCTGGTAGCCTCTCACAATCCCCGAACCCACATGCAAACTGATGCAAAATCAAATATATTTCAAAGGGACAAGATAATGATCTTGCCATTTCAGGCCTTCCTGTATCATCCCAAGTCTAAACAAGCCCTTGATCCCATGAGCGAGGCACAATTAACAAGTTATATGATTTAAGCTACCCTTTCCCCTATTACATTTATTTAATTTCCATTGATTTAACTAACTCGCACATGAGTTACCTTGGCACCACTTTGTGCGCCGACCCCTATTGAGAGCCACTCCCCTACTAACAACACAAGAATCTAATCCAAAACCCAAAGGTAAACAAAGTGCACACAACGGATATTAAATCCCAATCCAAAATATAAGAGGCAACACATCCCGTTCGTAGTAACCGGGTGTTTAAACTAAATCACAACCAAGTGCACTACTCAAGGGAAATCAAAGGGTTGAACCATAAATCACAACAACCCCCTCATAAAACAACATCATCTGGAAGACTTACATACATGACTATGCAATTTCCCCAACTTACGAGAACAGAAGAAATCATAAATTAATAGGCAATTCAGGTAGGAAATAAAACTACCATTAGGATTTCCTAAATCCAATTTC
>VDFB02025010.1:0-21914 GCA_007258455.2 Sequoia sempervirens
TCAATCCCATAAAACCATCACATTGTTGCATCCTTTAAAGTAGCAGGTGTTGGAAATAGGATGCCATTTAATTGCAATCCTAAACATTATTTATTTCATGTATCTCCTAAGCCCTTAGAAGGTGTTACTCAACACTGGGATTAGAAAGAGATTAATATTTGATGAAATAATCATGTTAATTGACATTTGTAATTAATTCTAAATGTTAGGAGCATGTGAGGGCATCCGATATGAGTTCCTAAATAATAGGGGCACATGGGGCACCCACATGGTAGGTGGCACTCACCTTGAGTTCATTTAACTATTTGGAGTAAGAGATAACACTTTTGAATGCATGCAAACATCCTAGGAGTTAGGGTTTGATGTTTGCATGCATGAAGTTCAAGAAATGACTTGGACACAACTTGGGTGCCCAAGTTGGCTATGGGAATTAACTCCTTTGCATGGTAAGATATTTCAGAAGGCTAAGTTAAGCGGGCCTACTCTTGGGCACCTACTTTGAGGATAAAGCCTTGAAGATATTTACAGAATAAAGGTTGAGTTTATACTTTAGTTTGGGATGCTCAAATGGATGAAGATGAAGATTTGACATTGTTCTTCATGACATAACTTTACTTGCAAGAGATAGGCATACCTTTTAGGGATAGGGATTGAGCATTGTAATTGTAACTCAATTGGAGTTTACAAAGTTGATTAAAGCCTATTTATCTCAAGCAAGTTGAAGAGAGTTATTATCAGTTTTATTGCAGGTTGTGAAGAAGATTTGGTGAAGGCAAAAGAAGCATTCTCAAGCAAGAATTGGAGCTATTGTAATCTACCTCAGAGATTGAATAATAGATTAATTCTTGGTGGAGTTTTTTCCCGAAAGGGTTTCTCCATGACATATGCTTGTGTAATAGTTCTAATATCCTATCTAATTCTTCTACAACTTTTGTCTTCATTCTACAAATGATAAAATGAATTAATTAGATAATCACCCATAAAGAATCTATAACAAAGGAAAGCATATTTAGATCAGCAATCTTAAAGTTTTACAAAGTATTAAGCTACATAAACACCTCAATTTTCAATAGAAGGGAACAATTTTAACTTCTGATTGTTAGTTTTGTAGTCATACATTTGACAAAGAACCTTCAACTTACAGATGAATTAGTTTGGGTCCTAAAATGATAAATTGCAAAAGGTAGGAAGGTTGGTAGGGGAGATATTTTTCATGGCAACATCTTCATTTGCATTCATATTAATTGGATAGGTAAATGTTCTTTCAACCCTCCTTGCCGAGCTCCTTTATAGTTGTTATTTATTTTTCTTTCATTTATAATGCTGATTGGATTGTTTTAAGAGATTTCCTCTAAGTTTTGTTTCAGGGACTTAGGTGGGTCTTGAAAGACCAATTATTGGTAAGTTTCTTTAACCAAGACTCGTTTTTTTTTTGTTGGATGTTTATGGTTGGGGGGTTTTGGAAATGAATATTCTACGGGTTCCTCTTCTATGATCATGCAAAGAAATAATACTTTTTAAAGAAGACTTAACTATCTAAATTCCTAATAACACTAGCATAAGAACATTGAGTCCCCGAAAATGATGCCAAAAAATGATGAGCTATGAAATACACAGTTCTTCACGTGGACAAACTTACAAAGGAGAATAAAAAGTATAATAAATAATACAAATAATGGAAATAATATAGATAACATCAAACACGTTTAAATTTGTAGTTTGTAAAGAATATGAACACAATTATGCAAACATAAACTTAATGAAAACTAAAATATTTATATCTACCATGCACTCTAAATCCTTAGTTGAGTGGTCAACTTGGCAGAGGTTTGAATTCTTTCACTCACAAACTCATTAACATCATGCAATAGTACTTCTCACAACAAGAATTCAATATTTTCCAACTTAAAAGAGGTTTTGTATTACTTTATGTATAAGAAAAATGCCAAATATCAAATGCTAAGTTGTTTTTGTTGACCCAACTCCTAGATTATGACATCATGGGAACACACATCAATGCCATTAAAAGTTTGTTACATAGATTTTATAAACAAGAGTTTGAGTTGCATTGAATAATAAGTAGTTATTGATGACCAACTTATGATGAGTGTTAAGGCACATCATATGATATCTTTGAATGGAGATAATGAAGCCAAAATAAAATGCTTGATTTAGTGAGTGGTTTATGATGTGCTTATGATAGGTGGAAGATATATGCCATTTTTAGCCTATGAACACATCTTGGCATTTGGGTTTTGATTTTCTAACTAGGTATTTGGGTGCCATATTTTTGGGTGGTTTAGCTCGTAGCTTTGTAATCACTATTGATGTTTTTGTGTATTACTTCTCCTATTATAAGGTGCTTGAGATGAAGGTATTAGCAGTTAGTTTGTAATTATTGTGTTGTTGGAATTACTTCAAATCTCTAGTTGGTGATCTACTCCTATAAATTTTTCTCAACAAGTGTATTGTAACTATGTTTAGATAAAACCAACTAATTGGATGTGCAATTTTCATCTCAAAAGGGTTTTCCCCATGTACACTTATGTTGTGGTATGATTTTGAATGCTTTAAATTTGTTTCTCCTTGTTGTAATTCTAAATATCTAAATTTACACAATACTTTCCTCTAATATTAGTCCAAGAAGCTTTTTTCACATACCTTGCTTCCTTTCAGGATGAATGTGTTAGAGTTTATGCAATCTCGTAATTTCTTGAGATTCTATCTTGAATGCTACAAGGTCAATCTTGAGCGACACATAATTGATTTGAGATGTAAAATTGGATTGTGATGCACAAGAATGATTGGGTAGGTCATGCTTTAGTGCAGTTGCTTATCTTCACCTTGATAGTTGAATACGTCTAGGATGCTATTGAATAGATTGCATACTTGAGTGGTGAGCATGATCTCCTAAGTCAAGCTCCTTGATGGGCTTGATTAATGACGACGAGGAATATGAAAAAAAATTCATCAACATGTAAGCGATCTATATATAGATGTGATTCTCTGTCCTTTATAAAGTTGAAGTGTACTTTAAATTTTCTTTTTATTTCTAAAACCCAACACATATATTAATGGCACACTTAATGTCTTTAAATACCATGACATAACAACATGTCACACATTATCATAACTAATAAAAAAAGGGAAGAAAAATTAGATAATCTACAAAATTGGGTTCATTCTCACACACCACACCAGTTAAAAAGAACCACAAGATTGAAACAATAATTTGAAAGTAAAAAACAAAATATATAAAACTATAAAATAGAACATAAGTATGAAATAAATGTATACAATATAAAATAGAAATAAATAAAAATTAGACTATAAACTAAACTAAATACAAAACTATAAACATATATATTACATTTAAGACATTCCACCACAATAACTAAAAACAAAATGTGAAGAGGCATGGGAATGCAAATTTCACCCTTAACACTCTTTGTTTAATGGAATATTTAGACGCTACAATTTAACAAACTATCTAACAATGAAATGACAAGTGAGGAGGAAGAAGAAGACCGACTCACATAAGGTCCAATCTCCTGTAAGAACCTCATGAACATATAGTACCTACACACATGACAACAAAAAAGTGTTGTGGTTGTGTTTTGGAGTTTTCCTTAGTCTAACCCCCGTTTTGGCGTTTCCACCTCCACAGACAGCTAATAGACCATAATATAGAGAAAATGATAAAGAAATGGAAATAGACACAACCTATAGAATGCAAAGACAATCTAAATTCTATTCTACAAACTAGACAAAGCAAGTAAACAAATGACTCACCCTCCTTTCTATGTGCTTGGAGAAGCCAAAAGAGGAAGGAAGAGAGCAAGACAATCACACCAATAGTATGAAGCTTGGAAACCTACAATAGACAATGATGTAGAAGCAACAACAATGGTGTAGAGCATAGAATGGGAAGAGTAAGAGTGAAGGTTGAGTGAATAGAAGTGATAGATAGTGAACGACTTGAGAGAGAGAATGAAAATTTAGAGTCAGAGAGAATGAAGTTCAAAAGTTTTTTAAGAGGTAAGAGGATGTTTTTGGACGATCAAGGTTCACAAGGGATGTTGCAATTCACAGGGTGGAAAAGAATGTAATGCCTCCAACGTCCACTGACCTGAGAATCATGTTAGGACATTTGTGTAGCGCACATGAATCCCTTACAAAAATTCCCTCACTGATAGAAAATGACAAAGGCACGTGTGAAAGGCAAGGCAAAGGTGGCAGATTTTTGTATTGTCAAGTGCTAAAGTGAGGTAATATTATAAGAAATTACACTAGGTACAATTTTACACCATAATAGATTATTTTAAGAGGTTTCCCCAAAGTTTTGTTTTAGGGTCTTAGGTGGGTCATGAAAGACCAATTGTTGGTAGGTTTCTTCAACTAAGACTCCTTTTTCTTTTTAGTTCTTATTTTTATTTTTGGATGTTTATGGTTGGGGGGTTTGGGCAATGAATATTTTGTGGAGTCCTCTTTTTTGATCATGCAAAGAAAGAAGACTTTTTTAAAGAAGACTTAACTATCTGAATTTCTAATAACACTAGTGTAAGAACATTGAGTCCCCAAAAATGATGAGCTATCATTAGGACTCATACTTAATTTATTAATTATTATTTTAACTAGGGTGGTGTCCAAGATTGTCTATAGAAGGATTTAAAAAATCTAATCTATGCTAGATTTTATCAAATTAGAGAATGCTTATGTTGGAAAGGAATGCTAACTAGAAATCATAAAAAAATCTAATCTACAAAAGCATAAGAAATGTATCCTAGAGAATGAAATTTCTTTAACTATTGAATTGCTGATAATAAAATATAAACTACTCTACCCTTTTTCTTATTTTTCTATAGATCATGGAGTTAGCAAATATCTTATTAGACAAGATTTTTGTTTGTAGGGAAAATATTTCAGTAGATTTCTGTTTGTAAAGAAAAAATTTCAACACAACATGAAAACAATAGTCTACTTTGTAGCTATGAAATACATAGTTCTTCACATGGACATAGACTTACAAAGGAGAATAAAAAGTCTAATAAATAATACAGACAATGGAAATAACATAGATAACATGAAACACATTTAAAATTATAGTTTGTAAAGAATATGAACACAATTATGCAAACATAAACTTAATGAAAACTTAAATATTTATATCTACCATGCACTTTAAATCCTTAGTTGAGTGGTCAACTTGATAGAGGTTTGAATTCTTCCACTCACAAACTCATTAACATCATACAATAGTACTTCTCACAACAAGAATTCAATATTTTCCATCTTAAAAGAGGTTCTCTATTACTTTTTGTATTAGAAACATGCTAAATATCAAATGCTAAGTTGTTTTTGTTGACCCGACTCCTAAATTATGGCATCATGGCAACATGCATCGATACCATTAAAAGTCTACATTACATAAATTTTATAAACAAGAGTTTGAGTTGCATTAAATAAAAAAGTAGTTCTTGTTGACCAACTTATGATGAGTGTTATGACACATCATATGATATCTTTGAATGGAGATAATGAAGCCAAAATACAATGCTTGATTTTGTGAGTTGTTTATGATGTGATTATGCTAGGTGGAAAGAATATGCCTTTTTTAGCCCATGAACACATCTTGGCATTTGGGTGTTGTTTTTCTAACTAGGTATTTGGGTGCCATATTTTTGGGTGGTTTAGCTCATAGTTTTGCAATTACCATTAATGGTTTTGTGTATTACTTCTCCTATTATAAGGTGCTTGAGATGGAGGTATTAGTAGTGAGTTTGTAGGTATTGTTGTGTTGTTGGAATTACTTCAAATATCTAGTTGGTAATACTCCTATAATTTTTTTTTCAACAAGTGTACTGTAACTATGTTTAGATGAAACTAACTAATTGGATGTGCAATTTTCATCTCAAAAGGGTTTTCCCCATGTACACTTGTGTTGTGGTATGATTTTGAATGCTTTAAATTTGTTTCTCCTTGTAATTCTAAATATCTAAATTTACACAATACTTTCCTCTAATATTAGTTTAGGAAGCTTTTTCACATACCTTGCTTCCTTTCAAGATGAATGTTTTAGAGTTTATGCAATCTCATAATTCTTGAGATTCTGTCTTGAATGCTATAGGGTCAATCTTGAGAGACACATAATTGATTTGAGATATAAAATTAGATTGTGATACACGAATGATTGGGTAGGTCATGCTTTAATGCACTTGCTTACTTTTCACCTTCTTGATAGTTGAATATGTCTAGGAATACTATTGGATATATTGCATACTTGAGTGGTGAGCATGATCTCCTAAGTCAAACTCCTTGGTGGACTTGATTAATGATGATGAGGAATATGAAAAAAAACATTCATCAACATGTAAGTGGTCTATATATAGATGTGGTTATGTATCCTTTATAAAGTTGAAGTGTACTTTAAATGTTCTTTTTATTTCCAAAACCCAATATAGATATTAATGGTAAACTTAATGTCTTTAAATACCATGACATAACAACATGTCATACATTATCATAATTAGTAGAAAGGGAAGAAAAATTGAATTTCAAATTAGATAATCTACAAATTTGAGTTTATTCTCACACATCACACCACTTAACAAGAACCACAAGATTGAAACAATAATTTGAAAGTAGGAAACAAAATATATAAACAAAAAGTATAATAATAAATAGGTGACATAAATATGAAAATAAGTGTACAAATATAAAATAGGTATAAATTTAAATTAAATACAAAACTATATGACATTTAAGACATTCCATCATAATAACAAAAAAAACAAAATGTGAAGAGGCATGGGTATGCAAATTTCACCCTTTTTTCAATGGA
Organism: Sequoia sempervirens; assembly: GCA_007258455.2. NCBI lineage: Eukaryota > Viridiplantae > Streptophyta > Pinopsida > Cupressales > Cupressaceae > Sequoia > Sequoia sempervirens. The sequence continues at coordinate 6,842 of VDFB02025010.1, forward strand.
ATATTTAAACGCTCCAGGAGGGTCGAGATATCGAATAAAATAATTGAATAAAACTTACGCGACATTTTTGTGTTATTTTTTTAATATTTTCTGCCTCCACATCCTTCGTACGCAACTTTAAAAGCATTTTTCTGCAGAGCTGAAGTGGGATTAATTTGGAGGCAAATCTTTCAAGGGTATTTTCGAGGAGAAGAAGATGAGCTGGAGATGCCATGGCACCACCAACTCTGAAATGGTTGCCAAATTACAGGGTTCGTCTTGAATTTGCTTTCATAATTACATGCTTATTAATTTTGCTTAATGTGGTAATTATTAAAATTGCGGAAGAGGATCCACAATTAATAAGCATGGGAAGCTGCCCTTCTAAGGATAGCAATGCCAATTCGATGCTCATTGACAGACTGCAAAGTGAAATACTTTCTCCTTCTCCTCTGTTTTGCTCTTTTTTTTGGTAAAAAAATGATACTGTTTGTGTCCTGCCCCTGTTTCAATCTTGTCTGAAATTTTGTACTGTTTGATAATTTGATTAGTCCCAATTTGAAGCACTCTAGAAAATTAGGGAAAGAGTGGGATAATTAGTTCTGCAGAGCGTAATTTGAATTAATATTTTATTATAATTTGTAGACCCCCCTATTTTAGCTTGGCCAATTGGGTGGTCTTAAACCCACTCAATCATGTGCCTGCTGAATTTAATTGCATAATTTGATTAATATTTACCATAATTAGTTCATCCCCGTTTCAATATCTGTAAGCATGGATAATGCTGGAATGCGCCTGTGGTACCACAACATCATTAAAATATTCTCACTGCCATAACCTTGGGCATTACCTGTTGATAAATAATCAAAAAGTTGAAATTCTTTGTTATTGTTTTTGGAATCTGTACATTTATGTATCTTTATGAGCTGTTGTGTTGTTTCCTACGAGTTTAATCTTGTCCATTGAATTTGGCTTTAAATTTAGAAATGCATCTTACACAGCGTCCAAACGTTTATTGCCTTTTTCAGACAAAACGTTTATAATTCCATGTTTATAACAGAACTTTCGATCACCCTTTTACAACAATCAGTTGGACACACATCTTAGGAGTGATTTTTCTCCTTGCGATACGGTGAGAATATTCTGATGCTGCTTGGTCTTAGTCCTCAACTGCAAATTAGCTTAGGCATTCGAGAGGGAACATTTCTTGAACCTTGGCTAGCTCTTGGGTTGAGCTTTACTGTTATTATTATTTTTTGCTTAGTCAGATGTACAATCATTTATCCTTTTCATTCAAGGCAATACATCGCAGAGTTTAGAACACAGTTTGGATCAGGAGCCATGTTTGAGGGGTTCCTGTTCTATTATAGTTTGGCTGGGATTTTTATCCAGCTTCTTCCACACATAGACTGCATTAACATAGATTCTTTAACACGTGGAACATACACATTGAGACTAGCTCGAATCACAACCAATTTACTTTGTCACTAGTCTATGGCATGCTGGATATTGAATTTACTCTAGTAGCCCAGTTGATGAATGAATATTGGCTGGGTTTAATTATCTATCTTGTCTCCTTATAGTCTTCTTTATTGACAATAACTTTTTGGATGTTTGTGATTTCTTTGTGCTTAAGGAGCTTTCCTTTAGAGGGCACTCTGGCTGGCTGTCATCTCTATCTGTAGTTCTCTAGTCACATTAATCTACTTTGGCCATTAGCGGCAAGAATATAATCTGAATTTCAAGTAAATAAATTGTGTTCTAATGAATATTTTGTGAGTAACAATTGATTACTAGCTAGATTAGGCTTTGAGTACTCTTTCTAAGTTGTTCCAATGTTCCTTGATGCGGTCTGTATTTGTCCAATTTATTTCAATAGGTTGTAATAATTAGGATTTGAATACTCTCCCAAGAGTTGAGATTTATTATATTATTGGCTTAGCAAATGAGCTCCACGTTGTTTTCTCTCATACAGCTATTTTCTCAGTTCCCATTTATTTTTAAGGGGTGACCTTCATTTTCTTTATATTTAGTGATTTTTTCAAGAATACACATTGTTTCATCAAAGCCAAACAATTAAGCCTATTAGATGACTAACTCTGCTTTCCTGATGTCTATTTGCCCATGGCATTGAATCCACTGGACTGATACTAGTTTGCCCATGGCTATGAATTCTGACTGTTTTAACTTCTCACCCCATTGTTTTTTAGATGGAGTTGGAATCTTATTCTAGACTTACTTTGTGCAGGCGTATTAAAATCGTGCTTCATCATTTTCAAGACAAATAAGAAAATCTGAACTTTGTGATTTGTAGTGATTTTTTTGCTGTTCTGTAATTGTTTTTAGATTTTAGGTATATCAAACTAGATTAGGTTTAGCACAAAATCCTACAGAAAAATTGTTGTTCATCACTTTTTTGTATTTCAAGATTTTTTTTGATATGTGCAATGAGAGGCCTGGGGTCCTTTCCCTTTGTATATATATCAAAGAATCAAAAACACATGAAGTCTGTTTTCAGCCCTCAATAGGGATACCAAAACCAGATGAATCTTGCTTAAAAATTAGGAAATCCATCCCAAACATAAGACTACTAACCTTAGCTAATTGAAAACAAAGCAAAAGCATTCTTATTGAACCTAGTTCACCTTTCTGTCACCCACAGGAGGCTTGCTTGAGCCACTGACATTATTATCCTTCCCTTGCAGACTTGCTACTTGAACCAAATACTTAACTACCCGTTTGGTCCTCTCTACCCTCGCACTGCCCTGGTGATGGGAAGGAGAACGAAAAGAAATCTGCAGGCATGAAAGATCAACTCTGGGGACAAACACTTCACCTCCTTCCACAACAAAATTCTGCAAATTCTCAACTGCCCCAACCAAAGCTTGAAACTGGGCTTCCAACTTCCTGAAGGATGCCATTGAAACCAACCCTCAGAATTCAACACCTGCCACTGGCAGCAGCCAGCAGCCAGCAGCCGACCAGGGAAAGCTTCAGTCACTTTTAAAGCCTTCTCAAGGCCACCTCTGAAATTCCCTCACATAGAAATTTGTGAAAGTTTCCACCAGTCCCTTATCTTTAATGAAATCCAACAAATTTGAAACAAACATAGAAGCAATATCAGAATTTACTCTACTGTGAATTTTGGCTTCAAGGTAATCAGAACCTATTACATTGTTAACTGCATTCTCAACTGACCTGAACTGAACTGCAAAAATGATCCTCAGCCGTTGATCAGAGATAGGGCCCAAAAAAGACATCTCTTGCTTCTTAGACGCTTCTCATGCAAAAGATGAAACTTTGGCTTCATTGAGAGTGACTTAAGATAACAGCAGGAAAGATTTGCCTTCAGCCTTAATGTGATGTCCCATTTATTTCCTTAATATCATGTACAATCTGTCAAGGCCCCGAGCACAGTCTGCACATAAATTAATCAATGACTGGGATTGCAGCCTGTGACTAAAGAGGAAAAGTTCAAAGGTTCGATGAAATTAGCAATTCCATATTAAGGACAGGGTGATGACCACTTTGGAAGTGTTTAAATAAAATTAATTAAATGCTGGGCCGACCCAAAATGCTGGCCAACCATACAGAGTTTAATGCCCAATATAATGTGCAGTGATTATTCCAAATTAAATGCAGCAGCTCTATTTCCTAAAAGGCAGCGCTTCATTAAAAAGAAAGGGGGCAGAGTTTAGTTAGCGATTATCATCTTTCAAAGAGATGCGTCACCTCATTCAAATATGAAGATATAAATAACATTTGAGAAGGGATGAGTGGAAATCAATTAGAAATCTGGATAAGCAGCAGATTGGAAAAAAAGAGGAATAAATTATAAGAGATCTATTGGATTAAGTATTACTGCCAAGAATATATTTGGGAAGTAAGTTTATATGTATATATAAAGTGATTATTGTAAGATTGAAATATATATGAAGTATATATACATACATTATAAACAATCGTGCAATAATGATGCTTGCAGCAATTATTAATCCGTATTAGTAATTATTCATTTGATTTAATCTATTAGTTTACCTATAAGCAATCAGGCATGGGTTGGCAAGGAAACATGTTAGGGAAGGGCGGTATAGGTTCTCTCAATGTAAGTACACCACCCTAAGTTGGATAGAATTGTCTTGGTTGGATGTTCCTGTCACTTAGGGCCAGGGGGGTATGAGCATGCCCTTGGGCTTAATTGAGATGAATAGTTTATGGGTTCTCACAATGTAAGTACACCACCCTAAGTTGGATGGAATTGTCTTGGTTGGATGTTCTTGCCACTTGGGTCTAAGGGGTATGAGGATGCCCTTGGGCTTAATTGAGATGAATAGTTTATAGGTTCTCACAATGTAAGTACACCACCCTAAGTTGGACGGAATTGTCTTGGTTGGATGTTCCTGCCACTTGGGGCCAGGGGGTATGAGCATACCCTTGGGCTTAATTGTGATCAATAGTTTTTTTGGCGCCCTATCATGCGTTTCTCTCCAATCCCTACCATGATTGGTCAGTGGAAAAAAAGTCTATGGATTGGATTCAAGTTTAAGTTGTTATTCATTATTTCATAAGTGTTAATAGTTCATTTATTCTTAAAATTTCAATATGTAATATATAATTTACTATGGAATATTATTTGTAAAACAATTTTATGTTATGTAATTGTCCCTTAAGGCAAATTCAAGCATACTCCAAGTAGGGGACATTACAATTGGTATCAGAGCCTTAATCCTGCCAACCTGCGGGAGAAACCGACTTTAACCACCATTCAATTAGGATTAACCATTCAACCCTCTTCTTAAATAGGCCAATAGTGCATTTCTATATATGTGTGTCTTTCACATGTATGCTTTGTGTCTTACGTGTATTTATATGTATGCTTCGTGTCTTATGTGTATCTATATGTATGCTTCATGTCTTACATGTATTTATGTGTATGCTTTGTGTCTTGCATGTATTTATGTGAATGCTTTGTGTATTATGTGTATGCTTCATGCTTTACGTATATCTATATGTTTGCTTCATGCCTAATGTGTCTTCAACAACACTAACAAATTAACTTATTTAAAATTAAAATTATTAGTCTCCAAATGCAACAATGAAGAGTTGTAACTATTGAAATGAAAAGGTGTGACTCCCTCAAACGTGAGATATAAAAGGGAGAGCATTTCATTTGAGAAAGACATCCATAACATCATTGAAGAATTCAATTGAGAATAAAACCTTAAGTGATTTTGCACGTGAATTAAATTAGGTTCTCAAGAATAGTGATGATGTGAGAAAGGATGTGACTCTTCAAATGTGAAAGACTATGACTCCCTCAACAATAAGATATAAAAGGGGAATCATTTCCTTGTGAAGAAGCCATCAATAGGAAATAAATCTATCAATCAACTTGGAAGTAATGTATTATTCTCAAAAGGCAGCCATGAAGGGTGGTGATTCATTTACTATGAAGGGTGGTGACTCCTTTATAATGAAGGGTGGTGACTCATTAATTGTGAAGGGTGGTGACTCCTTCAAAAAAGGATATAAAGAATAAATCAATTCATTGACATTTAATAAGCAATCATCACTCATCTATCCACCAAGAAATCAAGCAATCATCACTCATCTATCCATCAAGAAATCAAATAATCAAAATATCAAAAAGTTTCCCTAGGAGGGAATAATCAATCATAACAACTCAACATAGTTAATGATAAATCTAATGATACAACTTGATTTTTAAATAGAAATCCACATGTTGGCATCACTAGTTGTCACAAAAATTTAGGCATAACTAAGATACAAAGACGGATTAAGATTATCCTACTTCAAGATATAAGTGTACCAAAATATCATCTTGACCTAGGGTGGTCAATCTCTTAAGAGCCAAACAATAACATTAGAAGTCCACAAAAATATTCCAAAGCAATCTACAATGATTTACCCATAACACCCCATTTGAAACATCATAGAGTGAATTATTATGAGCATGTCTAGTCGAAATTAGAAATAGTAATAAAAACCTAAATTCAGCCAAACTTTGATCTACCAAAACAACATTTTGAAAGAATGTAATGAAGACAACTCAATTCTTTAGGAACTTGCAAGTAACAAATTTTGACTCTTAGAGAGACCTAGGAGAAATTTTGGAAAGAACCATGGACACTATAAATTGAAGTTTGTGTTTGAGATTTATTGGAGGATATATTCATCAAGCTTCATTGAGGCAGGAACACATTTGTTCTATTCATTTTAGACAAGACCATAATGCACAATCAAATCCATAACACATATCATCTACCCCACACTCATAGAAACGTTGTCAATGCATGGATCAACCTTGTAACCTACAAAATTGATCTAATGAACTTGTCTTATGAACCAAATTCACTTCTATATGTAATATCTAGAGTAGATCACTTCATCCAAGGGTCTTCTTCTCCTAAGTCCTTTTCTTGATAAAAGTGACTCCACATTCATGATCAAAGATCAAGGACATCAGTATTAGGCACCTTAGATAAATTTGATCCAAGCAAGTTACATCCAAATTTATTACATAAGCCTATGCTAAGTCACATTGTGAGCCCATAACCCACAAGTCCCAAGATCATTTTCATGTCTTAAACTTTTGAAAAAATTGATGGAATAAAATAGCACTTTTCTGAGATATGAAAATCAACCTACTGTTAAACAGGGGAATATGTCAAATCTTTACAAGAGGAGTGACGACCTTCCATTGATATGAAAATTGGATGTTAGTGTCGATCTATAAATTCAAATTCCATAAAGTGCTTGTGGGGCATAACTGTTTGCTATGGATTCTAAGACTTTGGTACATAAAATAATTTGTACTTGAGGATTATCTAGGAAATATATACTTAGAAGGTTATAACATGTCACTAATTACCTATGAGTCTGTGACAAGGTGATATATGTTGAAAGATGTTTGACTAGGTTAAGTGTTACAAAACTCTATAAGCTATTTTACATACTCATTAGAAACAAACTTGCCTCAAAATTTTGTTGAATGTTTACACAAAATGCAACAAGGGTAATCAAGAATTTGGATTCATTGTTTTGAATCCTTGTGGTAATGATGTGAGAGAAAACTTGTCTTGAGTAATAGGTCTTGCCAATTTCCAACTCTTGATTTTGTTTATTGGGGAATAGTAGTACATGAGTCGAAAGAATTGTTAAGTTAAGATAGCATCGATCAGATATGAATAATGATTGCAGGCTATGCATCATCATTATTTTTAATCGAACTACTCTTACTTATAGACGTATTCAAGGATAATATAAATCTTTGTTTGCTGCTTGTTAAGATTGGTAACCACCGAAATTACCAAGAGAACTCGCGCGCACAAGAGACACGTCTCATGAGTAGACATGTCTCCATCTTGTGGAGACACGTCCTCTCATGAGACGCGTCTCCCTTGAACGTGTCTTCTCCTTTGATACAAATAGGAATTCTATTCTATCTTGTAAACCATAGAAATCAATTAATGTTCTGCAATCAGCACATTCAAACCAGACACACAAAATTTAACTTAGAATTATTACACAGAATTCCTGTCTTCGAATTTCCATAGGTCTTCTAGGATCCAGCTTTGATAAGCCTCTAGAACTGCTGTCTACATTCAAAATAGGTGTCCTCATTCTCATCTAGATAACAAAACTCCTGAAGAAGCATTTACTGGCATAAAACCTGATATTAGTCACTTTAGGATTTTTGGTTGCCCAGTCTATATTCATGTGCCCAAAGAGAAAAGATTCAAACTAGAACCTTCCGGAAAGAAAGGGATATTTGTGGGATATAGTGAATCCTCCAAAGCTTACAGGATTTTCATACCCGGGCAGGAACAAATTGAATTGAGCAGAGATGTCATCTTTGAAGAAGACATAGCATTCAAAAGGGCAAGAAGTTCAAATGAGATAGAAACTTATTCACCTAGAGTCTTAGACAAGGATCCTACCCCTGAGATTCAGAGGGAGAATCTTGAGGAAATATCAAATGAGCTTCTATCTACTTCAGATGAGAATACAAATGACAACAGCAAGAAGAGACCACTTTGGGCTAGAAAGATGATCAAAGAAGCTGAGAATCTTGCAGCACCCAAAGGAACGTTTAGGGAAAGTAAAAGACCCAAACGGTTCTCAAGCTATGTTGCTCTAATGAATGACATCATAAATTCAGAACCCACCAGTGTTTTAGAAGCCTTCAGACATCAAGTATGGAAGGACGCAATGATGGAAGAGTATCAGTCCATTCTAAAGAATGATGTATGGGATATAGTGCCTAGACCAAAAGAGAAATCTGTCGTCTCTTCTAAATGGCTCTTCAAAATCAAACATGCTGCTGATGGCAGTATAGAAAAACATAAGGCACGTTTTGTGGCAAGAGGTTTTTCACAAAAGGAAGGCATTGATTATGAAGAAACATTTGCACCTGTTGCCCGTTACACATCTGTGAGAGCAGTGATAGCCATTGCAGCAGCTAAAGGCTGGAAGATCCATCAAATGGATGTAAAAACTGCCTTTCTAAATGGAACCAATGAAGAGGAAGTCTATCTAGAGCAGCCTGAAGGTTTTGTGATACATAAACCTAACTCACATGTATGCAGACTAAAGAAAGCACTATATGGACTTAAACAGGCTCCCAGGGCCTGGTATGAAAGAATTGACAGCTACCTCTTGGGACTAGGATTCTCCAAGAATGATGCAGACCCAAATCTTTACTTTAAGGTAATTAAAGGTGATATGTTAATAATTATTTTATATGTTGATGACCTGCTGATAACAGGAGAAGATCACCTCATTGCTCAAGGAAAGAAGGATCTAACTTCAGAATTTGACATGAAAGACTTGGGCATTTTACACTACTTTCTTGGTTTGGAAGTCTGGCAGAAACCAGATGGCATCATACTAAACCAAGGAAAGTATACTATTGATATTCTAAAGAGATTTGGAATGTTGGATTGTAGACCCATGTCTACACCCATGGAAACCAACCTTCACAAACTGAAAGAAGCAGCAGCAGAATCCAAGTGTGCAGATTCAACCCTATATAGACAAATGATTGGATCTTTGATGTACCTGGTTAACACCAGACCTGATATTTGCTATGCAGTGAATGCTCTAAGCCAGTTCATGTGTGAGCCAAAGGAAATTCACCTGATGGCTGTGAAACATATATTGAGATATCTTCAAGGCACTATTGGATATGGTCTTCTTTACAAAAATAATCAACTAGATCTACATGGATACTCTGATTCAGATTGGGCTGGAAGTATAACCGATCGGAAAAGCACATCAGGATGTTGCTTCAGTTTGGGATCGGCTATGATCTCTTGGATTGCAGAAAACAGTCTTCTGTAGCCCAAAGCTCGACAGAAGCTGAATACATTGCAGCCTCTATGGGGGCAAGAGAAGCAGTATGGCTCCGGAAATTGCTTGTGGGACTCTTTGGTGAGCCCTTGAATCCTACCATCATTCATTGTGATAATCAGAGTTGCATCAAACTCTCTGTAAATCCAGTATTCCATGATAGATCTAAGCACATTGAGATCCCCTATCATTATGTAAGAGACATGGTAGAAAGGAATGTGATTCAGTTGGAGTATATTAGTACAAATGATCAAACAACAAACATTCTCACCAAACCTCTCTCTCGAATCAAGGTTGAACACTTCCGGAAGAAGCTTGGTATGATTGAAATGTAATTTGATATTATGCTTGAAATTCAAAATTGTTTAGAAGTTGTACTAATATATTTAAAGATGTTTAATGTGTAAACTCTTTTGTCATGTGTGTAACTCCATGACCCTATGGGCTCGCTCCCCCTGTGTACATTATTGAAAGGTGACGATCTTTCTAATAATGAACACTTGTATGTGACATTGTAAAGTGACGACTCTACAATGATGAGTTGAACTATCATGATAGATATCATGTGACTTGATATCTGTGGACATGTCATGATAGTATCTCTTGGACACTTTGATGGATATCATGGGACTTGATGTCATTTGAAGATCATTGTGATCCTTAAGAGATAATCATGGTGGATATCTGTGGATATGCCGTGAATCATTATGGTAGACATCATGTGACTTGATGTCAATGCACATACCATAATAAAGATGTGTTATGAAGAATGTCATGTGACTTGACAATATTGAAGAAACATATCATATCTTCGATATCACATGTGAAGGTGATATCTCCTCTTATTCATCTTGAAGTATCTTCCCTAGCTAAGAGGGAGTGTTAAGTTAAGATAGCATCGGTCAGATATGAATAATGATTGCAGGCTATGCATCATCATTATTTTTAATCGAACTACTCTTACTTATAGACGTATTCAAGGATAATATAAATCTTTGTTTGCTGCTTGTTAAGATTGGTAACCACTGAAATTACCAAGAGAACCCACGCTCTCAAGAGACACGTCTCATGAGCAGACGTGTCTCCATCTTGTGGAGACACGTCCTCTCATGAGACGCGTCTCCCTTGAACGTGTCTTCTCCTTTGATACAAATAGGAATTCTATTCTATCTTGCAAACATAGAAATCAATTAATGTTCTGCAATCAACACATTCAAACCAGACGCACAAAATTTAACTTAAAATTATTACACAGAATTCCTGTCTTCGAATTTCCATAGGTCTTCTAGGATTCAGCTCTGATAAGATTTGATAGCATTAACAAGAATATTGGACAACAAATTGCCCTCAAACTTTAGAAGATGGTATTAACCTTATTGGTAGTCAAGTTGAGGCAACTATACCAGCAACTACTCTTTAGAGACATCATTGTAGCATGGAGTGAGACATAACCAAGACCATTGCCACTAGTGTAGAGTTTCAATTCCTAATTATCAAAGTATCACAACTGAAGTTAATCACAAAAAGGAGCAATGTCTAAGAATTACAAACCTACAAGGTTGATTTGGGATCTTGGTAAATTCAAGAGCTTTGTAGCCTGTGATTGCTTAGCCTGTGATTGCTTGAGGACAAGCAATCTTGGGCAGGGTGGACTGTGATGTCCCATTTATTTCCTTAATATCATGTACAATCTGTCAAGCCCTTGAGCACAGTCTGCACATAAATTAATTAATGACTTGGATCACAGCCTGTGACTAAAGAGGAAAAGTTCAAAGGTTCGATGAAATTAGCAATTCCATATTAAGGATAGGGTGACGACCACTTTGGAATTGTTTAAATAAAATTAATTAAATGCTGGGCCGACCATACATAGTTTAATGCCCAATATAAAGTGCAGCGATTATTCCAAATTGAATGCAGCAGTTCTATTTCCTAAAAGGAATCACTTCATTAAAAAGAAAGGGGGCAGAGTTTAGGAAGTGATTATCTCTTAACAAAGAGACATGTTCTTTCCAAAGGATATCATCTTTCAAAGAGATGTGTCTCCTCATTCAAACATGAAGATATAAATGACATTTGAGATGGGATGAATGGAAATCAACTAGAAATCTGGATAAGCAGCAGATTGGAAAAAAAAGGAATAAATTATAAGAGATCTATTGGATTAAGTATTATTGCCAAGAATATATTTGGGAAGTAAGTTTATATATATATATATATATATATATATATAGTATAAAGTGATTATTGTAAGATTGAAATTAATTAGAAATATAAATATATATATTTCTAATTAATTTCAATCTTACAATAATCACTTTATAATTGATCGTGCAATAATGATGCTTGCATCAATTATTAATCTGTATTAGTAATTATTCATTTGATTTAATCTATTAGTTTCCCTATAAGCAATCAGGCATGGGTTGGCAAGGAAACATGTTAGGGAAGGGCGGTATAGGTTCTCTCAATGTAAGTACACCACCTTAAGTTGGATGGAATTGTTTTGCTTGGATGTTCCTGCCACTTCTTCAATTGAACTGATTTTATTTTTCTGAACAATTCATAATATTCACAGACTTCCCTAATGCAATTCTTTGACTCCCGAACATTTCCAAAGGCAGCGGTAGCACATTGGCAAACTTCCGGCTTTCCAAATTTCTGATACAAAAATTGCTTTTGTCCCCTTAACATGAAATGACATCTAGTGGTCCCAAAATAATTGATTTTAAATAAATCAATCACCTTCTTAAACTTTGAAGGATTTTCCAAAATAGATGGCACCAACTAATAAGTTCCCAAGCATTCTTTGGATAGTCGCTGCTAATAGAAATGTCTCCTAATTGTCGGCAGGGTATTCTTCTCTCCACCGTGGAACATAGGACAAATAGGGACCAATGAATATCAGTTATGGCCAGCGCAACTCCTTTGTCTTGCCTCTTCTTATAAATTGCTCCCGATTTCTTACTCCCGAGTGGCTCATTACAATTTACATCTATTCGCACCATTATAATTAACACAAATATCCTTTACTGGCTGTTGCGATGGGAAGTTCACTGTGCCATGCGGGAATTTGGATTAGAATTCTCATGACTTGGAAACATAATCGGCTACCATGAATGTAATACTCTGCCGTTTGACCTTCATTGGACCTGTCCCAAATTTCCCGACAGTCTTCTAAATTGATGTCTTTGATATTCTACAACTTCCCGTCTCCAGATGTAGCGTTTCAAATTCTTAGCTTAGTTGTGGCGATGAAATCTGGAATTATTCGGCGCTCTAAAATCACACGACTCTCCTTAATTTTGTCGGCAGGAAAGTGGCGATTAGAATTTGATTCACTTCTACTTTTTCCACAATTATAATCGACTTCTTTTAAAGAAGGAAATTTATTAAAGTAATGGCTGATAAAGAATGGAACGACTCCTTATCCCTGTCAGAATGCCTCAACTTCAAAAAATATACAAATATCTGAAAATATCTGAAGATGCCTGCTGCTTAATTAAGACACTGATTAGATTTCAAAGCGTTTTCGGCAATTATGCTTCAACGGCATATAATATGGGTATTTTCATTCACCAAAGTATAAAATCTCTGAATGTTTGAAGTATGCAAGAATATTAAGTTTCTTGTAATCCCAAGTTGAAATACTTCAAAACATAGGGGCTGTACATTTAAAAATTAACCAGATATTCTGCAATTACATTTATCAACTCCCAAATTGAGAATGCACAACTCCAATAAGAAAGCTAATATAAAAACTGAAAGAACCAATTAACACACTCGCATAATTCCTAAATTGGAATTATCAGCAATCACTCAGGGAGTGTCTTTCAACCTCGAAGATGATGTTCTTTGTGAAGGTTTCCGTCCTCACAAAGCTTGTTGGTGAACTCCGTTCAACCAGCAAAAACCAGACCTCCAAACCCAAATCCAACATACAGAAACAAAGCTCCAACAATCTTTTATTCTCCCCACTCTGTAACTCCTTGTGTCTCCTTGAATTCTCTTCCTTTTTCCCTTTTCACCTTTTAATTAATTTCTTTTGAGAATCCAACAGAAAGTAACTTTATTAATTTATTTAACTTTTTAAAACTCATGTTACTTTTCCACCATTAATTTAAGTTGTCCTTTTTATTTCACTTTTTTCGACAACTTAAATTAATCATTTAATTTTATGCTGACACATAAAAAATTGGGGACATTACAACCTTCATTGCCTCCAACATTTATTTGCATTACCAAGTGTGAGGAGGACAATCATTAATAGAGAAGGTGCGCCCCCCTTAATGATACCAAGATATGCAAAGCTTTAAGAATTTGCTAAAGCAATCAAAAGCTAAGCCTTTTGGGAACCAATGCCCACTTGTCAACGATGCCCTCCCATTTATTCATGATGTTATCAAATAATCAACTCTAACTTCACTTTGATGCCATAATTGGCCAAAAACTTTGCCAACCCTTTTGCCTCTCTATAACAATGGTTAACTGAAAATGATTCAAAGGAATCCAGAAGAGGCCAAGCTGAGCAGAGAACATTCTCCGATTTCCAATTCATTAAAAATTTCCATGGAATCTCCTTCAACATGTAGAGAGGAGATGCCATTCTGAGCAGCAAACATGTATACCCAAAACCAAAGCATGAGCTTCTGCTTCCTTTTCATTATGTCCTTCAGTTTCTTTGAAGCTGCATGCATTAGAGAGCCGGAGGAATCTCCGATCGCACAACCAGCTCCAGAGACCCCAAGATTACCATGCAATGCTCCATCAAAGTTCAGTTTGAAAGAGCCAAGAGGAGGAGGAATCCATTTAGTGTCTTTTCAAAGAGAGAATTTAGATTGAACTCCTACAGCCCCATGCATTAATAGGGTTTTCTATTTCAAGATTTAGTAAGGTACAGTTTGCAATATTTTGAGGACTGTTGTAATGTTGTGTAGAAGTCATGCCCTAGGCATTGAACTTGGTATAACTTGTTAATAAATTTCAATTCTGTTACTACATTGTGTCTGTCATCATGAGAGGCATGACGAATTTAATGATTCAGGGGCACTGTGATTTTTTAATTTAGTTGAATATGGCATTCCTGTCCTGTATCAATCTTCTGAATGGATATTGAATAATATTATAGCCATTGATAAGCAGAGACTAGCTGAAGTATCCACTGAATTATGTGTGTTTAATTTGCATACCAAGTCTGGTCATAATGTTCAAGCAAGCTACAAAATTTTTTAGCAGGGGAAATGTGACTAAATTTGTGGTTTTTGGATCTGAACCATGGTAGCCAAAAACATTCTAATCGAAAATACCATTCTTTTTGTTATTGTTTTTTAGCTGCGTGTTAAGAGTGACTTAAGACCTTGTATCTCTTAGAGAGTAAGTCAACATTGACCCACATTCTCTCCAAACCTAATAAAATTAATTTATTCTACTCTTATTGCCCTAAATCATAATTTCTATATGATGGAGGTTATTTATAGAATACATTGATTGGGATATTTGCTTGAATAATACAGCACATGTCGTTTTATCCTGAATTTGTCTGCTCCAGCATATTTTACTTTTTATGGACATCTTGTAGTTTACCTTTTTACAAACATGTGTGCAATTCTTTGAACACAGAAAGCACTCTAAGCATTCAATATACTTGGATATTCCAAACATTATTTACATTTCTCTCCATTTGGTGTTTTGTAAATTTGTTACTTCTATCATGTTAAGATAG
>VDFB02025011.1:0-27289 GCA_007258455.2 Sequoia sempervirens
CTTCACTCCTTAGGCTTCATTGGATGAGACACGTGGCAGGCTCCTGTGATATCACGATCCCATAATTCCTGATCACGGGATGGCGGGCACCGTCGATCTTGAAAAGACAGCACATCAATGGTCGCGTAGATTGCATCCTTTAGGAATGGCACGTGGCACCCGCCCGTGATATCGTGATCCCATAATTCCTGATCATGGGATAGTGGGTGCCATTGATATCTGCAGCAAATGGATCAACGGTAGTGCTAAATTCAATCAATGGTAGCACTAAATTCAACCTTCTGCAAAATAAAACATTTATTAAAAAGGTAAGGGGACACCACTAGGTGGACGACAAACAACAACATAAGTTGTTTTAAAATGACAAAGCACGAGGTCAACCTAGACTTAGGAAAAAATAAAAACATACGGAAGGCTGCGAAAAATTAGAAACCGAAGGGGCCAACATCTAGACATAATGATGGGGCACAAGTCATTTTAAGACCCCTCAAAAAGGTAACATCCAAATAGAACCTCAACCAGGGCAGAAAACAAACACTAGGGTTTAAGAAGAAAATAAGGCTAAAACCCTAGTGAAAGACCAGCATATAAGGGAGGTCATGGAGTGATGTCATGAGCAAAATTTGAAAGCTCCATCAAATTAAATAATGAGAAAATTAATCGATGATAACAAAAATTAACCTATTTTAATTAAATAATAGAATTTATTTAACTAATTAGTAATTTGGTGATGATGCTAGATGTGGTCAATTTTGATCGTATACAATATAAAAACAAAACTCTTAGAATATAATCAAAAATTTAAAACACGAAAATTATTTACCATTAGTCATTGCATGATGTCATCTCCTTTGCAAGCCTTGTAGATTATGTGAAGATTAAGCAATTCTTGGATAGGGTGGATGAGAGTACAAGAATGCATGCAAACCAAAATTTAAAATTATGGAAAAGGGTGCTTATTGATGGAATCGAGGATGTGAATTGGCCAAAGTGCACAACCACCAATTCTTATAGAGATAAACTCTCTACTAGGCTAGAGAAGGGCTATTTGTTTGATTGTAACCTTCAATCCATGAAGGACCCCAAGCAATCTACTTGATTGAATATCATGTTCAAGTGGCCTCATAATATTAGGTTCCAAATAATGTTATTCTGGGCAAGAAAGACTCTTACCACTCATGTGAGTATGTAAGAGCTTGAATGTGAGGTCAAGTTGTATATTATCTAGAAAATATTACAAGCTAGTGCAAGGTCAATCTTATAGGGTAAGAAATTAGATGTAATGTGAGTCTTAAAGATTAATCCAAAGGGATATGAAATGTTGATGGATGATGAGCCTGGGTTTGTAGAAGTTTTGGTGGGAGAGTTGAAGCCTAAGTAGAAAGATTTTATTATTTAGTCTTATGTCTGGTCTATATTTGTTTCCAAAGATAAAGCTGTTGAAATTTGAGAGGTCATGATATAATGTTGCTTTTTGTGTTGATTACTAGGCCCATCATTTCTAATCTTTCTCAATCAATAATGGCATAAATTGAATTTCCAAAAAAAAATTTAATCACATGCGACTCAACTTTTGTAGCAAATCATAAGAGCAAGTAGGCTAATGAAAAACCATTTTTTATGTTGGGATCACTTAGAGGTTGTTGAATTTGGATGCTCTTCTTTTCATATGGCTATGTTCAAGACAATATTATGTAGGTTGATATACTGATGTGTGATTTATCCTATCAATCTATTATGATCTATTATAACTATTCATTGTGGTTGGAAATGAAGTAAGTGCCTCGCCCAAGGTCGAAAAGAGTCATATTCTTCACAAGGTAGGGAAGAGTAGTAGGTCCCAAGAATTGGTTGACTTGAGAGCATTTATGGATTGCCCATAGATTATGGAGGACATTAGTTTGTGTAGGATTAGTTACTTGCTAGATTGACTAGTTAACTTAACATGCATTTACTAATTGATCACTCCCTAGTTCTTGTTATAGGTTACTATTCATAGGGAATAAACTATTGAAAATTGAACTATTCTCTTTGGCTTAGTTCCCCATAAAATAAACCCTATTCTAGATGGTTTGAGGGTCTATAAGATAAGGGATTTTGAAAATCAAGGAGAGTGAAGCCCCAAATAGAAGGCAGGGTGCTCCCTTTAGGTTCCTATCTAAGAGAACAAATAGCCATGTCCTCTATAGTGGGCCCTAAGGTTTCTTTCTTCTCAAGCTAGACATCATAGAAAGGGTTGGCATGCAATACTATAATTTAATTGCAATCTCCTAATTCTACTAACATGTCCACATATGTACATCACAATCCATAACTCAAATGGTGGATATGTTATGCGCTTATTCTATTAATTATATTAGGATGTGCGATGTCTAACTATGGTTCACATAATCCTTCATAGAGTCATTTATAAGTCCCTAATTAAATTATTGAAATTTAAGTTAGTCTCATTAGGATTTAGGTGATAATATTTCCTTGTGATATATATATATAGTGAATAGTTGTTAAGCATCACATTATGAATTCTATTTTTTATAAATAATATTGAAGGTTATCCCCTCAAAGTTGGCTATTATTTTCAAGTATTTGAAACTTATTTCCTATTATATTATTCTCTTGTGCAAGTAATTTCATTATAAGTAGTATAAGAGCATAGTCTTGGCACTTGTATGGTAGGAAACAAGGAAATTTTTTTAGTTTAAGTCATGTTATCAAGTGCATGTCTCTATCACTATTCCTATTTTATTGAAATTTGAAGGGTTGATCAAGGACATATTGAGGAAACTACATTCCAAATTTGATATAATTTGAAGAATTTTTGGAATAATTACTATGAAATTATGTTTTCTACCAAATTCACTTCCTAGGCTACAAAACATCAAGTTTCTTAAATATTATCTCACTAGACTGAGTACTAAATGCAATTATACCCAATAAAATTTTCATCTTATTTTGATTCATTTTGAGTAATTTATCATGAAAAACTAAATTGGAAACACCATGGCAAAGACTTCAACAAGAGGCGAGGGAAGGAATCTAGTCACACCAAGAAAGGCCCCTAATAAAGATGAGATAGAATTAGAGATCAAATCTAATTGGAATTGGGATATATTGGCTTCTTCATTGGAGAACAAGGTTTGCCTACTAGAGGAGAAAATGCAAAGTTTCAAGTTTGGCATATCCAAACAAGGTGATTGAAATATCATCAATAAGAAATTAGATATTCTCTCAAACTATGTTAGTAATTTGTTCATTTCACAACTAACTTAAGAACCCTAGGGTGGATTAATGAGACAAACCAATCTAAATCCAAATGTTTTTCAACCTCAACACATGGATTGCAATAATTCCAGATCTTAAATCTTGCTAAGGTGGATAGGTGTAAGCTCAATGGCAAGTATCCACTTGAATAAATCAAATGAATTTTTTTGGTGTGCGTTAGGTCCCAAATAGCCAAAAAGTTACAACTTCCTTATATATGAAATATTTCCTTATAGATGAAATCTTTCCTTATATATGAAATCTAAATAATTAATTTGGTATCAATGGTTATGTGCTCAAAAGAAGAAAAAAGATATTAGTGTCACTTGGTCAATTTTTAAAAAGGAACTACATATGCACTATAACAATAATGTGAAACTGTTGGGAAATTGAACAAATCATTGTGTTGAGGTTGAGGCTACGTTTATAAGTATTAAATTTTCCTTAGATAAGGGCTATTCTAAACTATGGGTGGAAGGTGACTCTTTAAACATCATCAACTGCCTACGTGGAATCCAAAAGCCTAGTTGGAGTATTGATTAGTTGATTAAGGATGCTATTATGATGTTGAGATCTTGTGAGGAAACTCGTGTTTCTCACATATATCAAGAAGGCAATGCATTGGCGGATTTTTTTGCTAATGAAGCTATCATAATTAATGAGTATAGGATGTGGGAGGAGTACACCCTCCTTCCTGAGGTTGCTAAGATCTTAATGTGAAATGATGGATTTAGCTGAGTTTATGTGGTGGCTTTATCTTACCATCAGTACTGGCATTATTCTCGTACGTTTTGTGGGTATCGCTTGGCTTGTTGGCTCTTAATTGAACGCTTTTGTCCAGGGTTTTCTGCTATCAATTTTTGTGAATATGGGGGGTGATGGAAGTAGAATTGAGCCCCATTCTTGTGTTAGTCTAAGGAAGAAGAAGAAAATTTGGAGGATCCTTGAACATGGTAAATTTACACCTTTCTTGGAAAGGCTTCATGGGCATGATCCCAATGCTTCAATGGAATTTGTTTCATATTGGTATAATTGTAACCTCCAAATCAAGGGAATGGTAATTAACATCAATGAGGAGATTATAGCTATTGTGACTGGGATGCCTATGGTTGGTCGTAAATTCTTCAAGGATAAGAAGAGCAATGAGGAGGAAATGGCTCAATTCTTTAAGGATGATGAACAAAAAAAACTCATCAAGATGGAGTCTTGGGGTTACGAGTGGAAGTCTCTGAAGAAAATTTGGGTGGCTATTGTAGAAATTATCATGTGGTGTGTGACTCTGGAAGGCAGGTTCACTATTATCCTTGGCCACCATTTTACTCTTTTAAATCATTTTAGACATGGGCTATTTATTTCTTTTCCTTTCTTTCTATTGTCCTCAATGGAGGTCTCTGTGTACGCACATTTGAAAAACAAAAGGGCACCAGTCCTACACAAGGGCCTCATTTTATTAATTATGGAGCATGTGAAAGCCCTTATTCCTTTCCCTCAATTAAGGGAAAGGAAAAGACTTTAAGTGATGACTCGAGCTCATCTAGTTTGGATACTAGTGTGGCTGAGGAGAAGGAGTGGAATGAAGAAGGAGAGGACGGGTTTCCCTCCCCTGCGGAAGCCCCTTCTAAGAAGAGAAAGAAGGGAAACCCAAAAGGAAAATGGGCTACCAAGCGGCTTATTCTTCAGGAGTCAGAGTCCCAGTTTGTTGGCAACGACATGGAGGTGGGTTCTAGGGATTCCAAGTCCAAGGACGATGCCGTGAATATTTTTCAAGTTGATGCTAAGGTAGGCAGTAAGGAGGAGGGTTTACAAGAGAATGTAGTGACTAGGGAGACCAAGGAGAAGCCCAGAAGGGCTTCTAAGTGCATTGCCAATATGAGGAACCATGCCACTAAATATTTTTTAAAGGACACCACAGAGCATGGCAAGGAGAAGGCTCTTGAGGAGAAAATGGTTGAAATTGATGACTCCCTGGTCTGAAACGCACCAAGTGGGGAAAATGATGGTGAGAAACCTATACAGGATGAGGAGGGTGTTAAGGAAAAGCAGGCTAAGCCTGAACCTCTTAAGGTTAACCCCTTGTCAGAGGACCTCCTATCTTAATGATGACTCCACCTCAATATTTGAACTCCTTGACATGGCGAGAGCGGAGGCCACTGGTACTTTCAAATTGGCAAACTGGCTCTAAAGGAATTCAATAGGGTTAACATCAAAATTAAGGGTTTGAAAGAGAATGTGCAAAATATTCCAAAAGGCTCTACCTTGGATATTCTAATTGATAGAATTTTTTATATTGAGTGCTTGTTCTCTTATTTCAAGTCCTTATGTGAATAGTGCTTAGTTGATTTAGAGGCCAAGGTGTTGGATACCAACGCATACATCAAGAAACTACTCCATGCCTGTCATATCTTTGTTAAGAATAGCATATATTCTTTGGAGGTCCTATTCTACAAGATCAATGAGCTCAGAGAAGACCAACTATATTTTTCTGAGATAATGGAGAAGGATCGAGTGACTACAGGAAAAGGGAAAAAAGTTGGAAAGGACGATGCTAAAGGCCCTACTGCTAGAGGGATGGATAATTGGAGAAATACTTTTGAGGACAATAAAAAAGAAATATTGGACATGATTGGCCTTCATAAGAACCAAGAATTTGAGGTGGCCAACACCTTAAGAAACATGAAGTAGTGTCTAGTTTTGTGTTTTTCTTTGTTTGTTTCTTTGTTGTTGGGTTTTTGTTTCTTTCCTATTATTTTGTTGCTTTTTTGTTGATGGTTGTTGCTATTAGTTTATTGTTACATCTTTAGAGCAACATTTTGTATCTATAGTTGTAAAAGGTTTCAGGTCCCTTCAAAACCCGTTTTTCCCATATAATCAAAAACAATAATGTGAAAAATTCATATTTCAAACAATTGGAAAAACTATGATAAAAGGTTCAATCAAGGATTGCATTCATTAATTTTGGAACTTATCCTTGTGAGTGGAGATAATTATGAATAAAAACTTGAATAACCTATTTCTTAGCAAGCTCAAAGACCATATTCAACATGAGTTACACATGTAATCCACTTAATGTTATTGCTTATAATATTATGGTGTAGGGTAGAGGAAAAAAATTTGTCCAATAAGAGTCAAACATTCACCAACAACAAAGGTCATAGCCCCCTATGTCATCATTTCCTTCACCTACTAGTTTGATACCTCAATAGTTTTTTAAAGGCAAAAAGAATTATGTTTCAACATGATAGAAAATATAGTGACATAAAAGTATTGAAAAGAAGTTGTTCTACATCAACGGTGTCAATGAAGAAGAGTTGTTAGAGGTTGTTTATGAGCTAGAAGATTCCTAACCATCTCTTACCATGCACTCTTGGGTATTAGCACACCACAAATCCTAAAGGTAGTGAAGTTCCTTAAAAAACTAAAGATGATGGTATTGATTTGAATTAGGAAGTACTCACAACTTTGTCAAAAAAAAGCAACATAATTGAATTATTTCATTTACTCAACTCCATATTTTCAAGTCATGATTATCAATGATGATACATCCATATGTTCAAGGAAATGTCATAGTATTAAACTCACCATGAGAGATTACCAGCTAGATTACCTTATGTTTGATATTCCATATGGGCACAATAAATATTATTTTGGGAGTTTAATGCTTACTACCTTGGAAATGATTGAGATGAACTTTTGGGAATGTTTGTGCATTTCAATTCAATAAGTAGGAGATTTGAATTAAGAGAGTTATGTGCAAAGTCGGCAAAGATAGTAAGCTCTTACCTAATGTAAAATATGTTAAAATGGATATGGATAGATTTGAAGCACAACTATTTTCATTATAAGCACAATAGTCAAAGGTTCATACACCCACCAAATTCATTAAAAATAAATAAAATAGATAGGCACTTAGTAGTTTTTGGGGATATGCCAAAAGGATTGCCTCCAAAAAGAGATCATGATCATGCCATTCAACTACTATCAAACCTTATAGGTACACATATGTGCAAAAAAATAAAATTAAGGAGATGGTATAGGAGATGTTGGAAGCAAGTATTATCCATCATAGTTTAGTGTTTATTCCTCTTCAATGGTGGTGGTATATAAAAAAGATAGACACCTAGTGAATGTGTCTAGACTACAATGAACTCAACAAGTACACCATTAAAGGTATTTTTTGTATTTTAGTTATTGATTATTTGTTAGATGATCTAAATGGAGCTATGCTTTTTCAAAACTTGATCTTAAATCAAGTTACACCAATTAGAATAAAGGAAGAAGGTATTCTCAAAACAATATTTAAGACATGATGGGCATTATGAGTTTCTAGTGATGTCATTTGGTCTTAGTAATGCTCTTATATTTCAAAATTTGATGAATTACATATTATGTCATTTTTTAGAAAGTTTCTATATCATTTGATGATATATTGATTTATAGTAAAACATGGGAAAACTATCAACACCATACAAAAATGCATTGAAATAAAGGCATAAAAGGGGTCAAAAGTAGTCACTTTTTTAAAATCCACAAAAAGCTAAACTTCAATGAGTTATTCAAGATGCCCACACCCTCACTTTCAAGATGTGATAAAAGCAAAATTTCTAGTGCTTTGTCTAATTTTAAAACTTCTTTTTAAATGGTGGAAATTAAGAGGGTCAAATGCAGAGAGCACACAAAGTGATTGTATTTTTTGTAACAAAAATTTAACAGGGCATAAGGTGT
Source organism: Sequoia sempervirens (assembly GCA_007258455.2). Classification (NCBI taxonomy): domain Eukaryota; kingdom Viridiplantae; phylum Streptophyta; class Pinopsida; order Cupressales; family Cupressaceae; genus Sequoia; species Sequoia sempervirens. Next base: position 7,984 of record VDFB02025011.1, read on the forward strand.
TATCCCCCCATTTTTTGATTTATGTTGAGTATTTCATAAATCTCTTCAATAAAAGTTAACTAAAATAATGTAATAGTTCATATATTTTTCTAATAGTTTTTTATTGAATGCATTGTCATTTAACTAAATTTCAAAATAGCCACATCCCAAAAAATATAAATTTTAAGGAAAAAACATATTTAGAAAACCAAAATGAAACTTGACATCATAATGATATTTTTTGGAATATTGTACCAAAATACAAGAACCCGATGCAAAGTGTTCCTAATAGTTGTCGTTTTTTTTTTACAAAGCTCTCAAATTTAGACACCTAACATGTATGTCCAACCCTCAAAATTCACAAATTCAAACTTATTCCTAATCTAAAGGTGACATTTCATTGGTCTAAACTAGAACACATACATTATATCATATTTATGTTGCTAAAAACACATCTAAGCCATAATACAAAAACATCACAACACACAAGTCACATTTCCTAAAGCCCAAGCACATTTTGGAGAAATATGAAAGTTTGGTCACTTTTTGGCCCCCCATCTTTGTACACATACTCCCGTGTTAATCAAACATTATAAATTGTTCAACATCAATATTATAATTAATCTTTCGAGTGTGTTTTTAGACTCAAAGATGTTGAGTACTTATGTCACATTGTGTCGCCTGAAAGAGTCAAAGTTGATCCTAACCAAATCAAGGCTATGATGGAATGATTGGTCCTAATATTGTCTTAGTCATTTTAATATTACATGCAAAGTGGGATATAGAAGCAAGATTAGAGTGGCAACAAGATATTGCTACCTAGAATCCATTCAACAATTGTAAAATGATTTGAGTTGCACAAATAAGTTTTATCAAAAGGGAGATTCACTATGATATAAACTGGTTGCAATTGTGCAAGAATTCCATCCTAAAATTTAAAAAAAATCCACAAAACTCAATGATTCTCAAGTCAAGTGTCACTCGTGATTTTTGAAGACTATCAACAAATCAAACAAGTTTCTTTTGGGAAGGACTTAAAAGTGGTGTTTATAAATTTGTGACAAAATGTATAATATATCAAAGAAATAAAAGTGAGACAATTAAGATACTTGGCCTTTTGCAACCTTCAGGTGATCATAGGCAATGGTTAGATGTCACCATGGATTTCATCACATATATCCCAAAGTACAAAGGGAATAATGTCACAGGGCTACCCACATCCTTTTGTAGAAAGTCTTATGGAAAATATTCAAAATTTACATTATACACCAAATGTTATCATAAGTGATTGTGTTCCTAAGTTTATGACAATCTCAATGTATGAATTGGCTACCATTAGCAAAATGTAGATTAGCACTTCCTTTCATAAGGCTTTGAAAGTGTTCCTATTTATGATATTATATAGATTAGCACTTCCTTTCATAAGGCTTTGAAAGTGTTCCTATTTATGATATTATATAGACACCATCTATTACGGCATCACTAAAGTTCCACCAAGAGCTCATATTGTGAAAGATCACATAAAATGTCAACAAGTAAATTAACTAACCAACACCATAGCAAAAAGAATTTTGAAGTAGGAGATTTGGTTTTCCTAAGGTTGTAACCATACAAACAAATGTGCCAAAGGCAACAAAAGATGTATAACAAAGTCTCTCTGTATATTATGCTCCTTATAATATTTTGCAAAATATTGATGGTGTAATAGACAAGGTCACATTACCTCCAACAAATATAAATTCAATTTTTCATTTCTCGTATTTAGATAAAGTTATTAAACAATAGATTCCAAGACAAAGTGTTATGTAAGATCAACGAAGAGAGAAGAATTATTTCAAATCTTGAATTATTTCTCCACACACAAATAATTTGAGGACTATAACAATCATAGAGTACCTCATTAAATGGAAAAAAATGATTATCAAAAATGTTACATAAAATAAAAAAATTATGCAGATGCATCCATAGTTGATCAACATTGATGACTAATGTGAAGGGGTGAAGCATACTACTCTTTTAACATATTGATTGTTATTGGAAACGTGATAACTAACTATGACTCAGATAATCTTTAATTTAGTTGTTTATATGTCTCTAGGTATAATTACTATAAATTTGGTTGGCCTCATTGATATTAAGATACTAGCATTACCTAATTATGCATGTATATAAGAGTTAGTTAACAGTTTGTTAAGTATCATATTACATGTTCTATTCTTATTGAAGACAATTGGAAGTTGCCCCTCAAAATAATTTACTATTATCAAATATCTGGATCTTATTTCCTATTATATTTTTCTCTTGCACAAGTAATTTCATTACAGGCAATAGAATATTTTTAGTGACCAAAGTTTCAAATAAAAATTGGATTTCTTACTAGTAAGGAGATGTCTTTTCAAAGATCAACCTTCTAACATTTCTGTAGGGAATAATTTGATTCTCCAATGCCAGGTCATGTTTTCCTCCATGATGGCTGAGCTAGAAACATTAATCTCAAGCAATTTATAAAACCTCAAAATTTCATTCGTACAACTTTCATATGGGGTTGTTTCCGCTTTTAGCAGCTAAACACCCTATCAGAAAATAAACAATGAGTTCTTGAAGAAATCAAATATGTTACAATACGCTCAAAATGGAGGTGTATACAACTCATGCTAAAAAATTAGATATTTTTCCTGCAAAACTTTTGTACCTGGAAGGTATACAAACAACATAAACTGAATAATATGGAAACATACAGAGGCAGCTATATGCGAATAGTATTTTACATATATCATTCTCATTCTACAGTGGATGGAGGCTTCGAGGTTATGTCATATACAACTCGATTAACTTCCCGAACACTGTTGCAAATTTTTGCAGAAACTTCAGCAAGGAACTTTGGATCAAATTGATACCTGTAACTCAAAACAATTATATGCAAATTAGACTTAGTAAATTAAGCAGTCTGACAAACGGTTTTCAAATCAAGGTATGGAAGCACTAAAAGCAGGTCTAAATTAGAAAAAAAAAGAGCCTCTTGCACTTAGTTGTTCCACCATGTTTGTCACATTATAGAGTCAAATTTACAGTGGTTCCCAACTGTAGCCAGATTAAATATTTACGACTCAACTGTAATAACTCATTTGGCAATATTAAAACTACAAAAACAATTTTAAAAAATCAGAAAAGCACAGAGGTAAACTGCAGACAAATTGGAAAGAAACGCGCACCAATCTGCAGTCATTCCATCTTCACTAGTTATGGCTCTCAATGCAACTACGTGAGAATGGGTTCTCCTATCACCTTGCACACCAACAGTCCTAACTGGCAAGAAAACAGCAAAGGCTTTCCAAATTGAATCATATAGTCCTGCATCTTTGATTGAATTGATGAAGATCTCATCAACCTGTCAAAAGAGGATCTCTGCAATCAGAAACTTCAGCAGGTATCATAAAAGAGTGGTTAGTGCATTTAAATTAGTTATATATTTTACCAAGCGTAATGGCTCCAGAGCATTCCATTCAGTGACATCCCCCAATATTCGCACAGCTAAGCCAGGACCCGGAAATGGATGGCGTTTAAGAAAAGCTTGGGGAACATTCATAAGCTCTCCTAGCCTCCGCACCTGTTAAAAATTGTATGATGGTCGTTATAGTAACAACATAAGCTAATGTAAAAAATGCATAAGAGAAAACAGTCACTCATTGTTAAAATGGAGAGTATCAAAGAAATAAACGTGATTAAAAATATTGAAGTAAAGAAACCTCGTCTTTGAAAAGCCACCTAAGAGGCTCAATAAGTTTCAGTTTCAGTTTCTCTGGAAGCCCCCCAACATTATGATGGCTCTTGATTGTGTGTGAATGTTTTCTCCCACTCCCTGGTGGTGGACATGACATCCGGATAGAGAATGCCTTGGACCAAAAATTTAGGCTTTTGTCCCAGTTCATTTTCCAAATTTAAAAAGAATTTGTCAAAGATGTGGATGAATTCCCCTCCAATGATTTTCTGCTTTCTTTCAGGATCAGTTACACCTTTCAGCTTACTAAGAAACTGATTTGCTGCATCAATGAAAGTCACCGGCAAATGAAGCTCACTTTCAAATGTGATCAGAACACGTTCTCTCTCCTTGTACCTGACAGAATACCAACACTTAATGTTGTTGGAAACCATAATCACAGATCCATTCAAACATCTAGTTGAAGAAAATGGGAAACTGAATTCATCTAACCTATGCTCTCAGTTTGTCATTGTAGTAAACTCTCAAAAAAACATACATCATAGCATGTTTTTCATCTCACCTCAGAAGCCCATTGTCAACAAAAATGCAGTGAAGCCTATCTCCAATCGCTTTCTGTACACAAGAATTGCAGCTACTGTAGAGTCCACACCCCCTGACAATGCACAAATGACATGGTCCTCTGCTCCAACCATATCTTTAACCGTTTGGATTTTTTCTTCTAATACATCTTGTAGTTTCCAATCAGCCACAATGCCACAAACATTGAAAAGGAAATGATGCAGTGTCTTCATCCCATGGACTGAATGGGTCACCTGCAGTACATATTTTCAAATATGAATGAGATTAGGATCAATGCAGCTGCAGAGTAATGAATTTACAGATTTGTCATAATTGCATGAAAAATGAGGTATAAATATGCCCTAGCAATCTTGAAAATTAGACTTTAGGTTATTTCCTAAGAACATCAGGTAAACTTTTTACTCCATGTTTCCAAATGCTTTATTTGCTCTTCTATTGCACATAAGAGACAAAGGTCAATTGAACGCCTCTCAGATTCTAGTTTCTACCACGCCCAGATGCCACAAAACAAGCAATGTCACTGTTCATTACACAGGCTTCTCGCTCTCCCAAAGACCCTGCTGATTTCAGGGCATCTGCCCTTCAAAAAAGCCTTAGCAAATACTGTCACTGCCAAAGATCTCCAGATCACCCTTTGATCCTTCACACAGTTCTATGCTCGCCTCTAGGAACCCCAAAGTAGCTGCATTGCCAGATAATTGTATTAGCATCCATGTGACTAGAGTTTCTACTAACTCAAATGAAATAGTAACGGCTACTATAAATTTCCAACCCTCCAACTATTCCCCAGATATAAAAATGGTCAATGAGGTGGTTGCATGAAAATCATCTGATGAATCATGCCCTAATTTGTAAAAAATTTAAATTATAACTGAAATTGTGTGATCTACATGCATGGAGCTTGGTGCAGGGGAAACAGCAACTGGAACAAAAAAAACTGCTTTTCCTTGTGCCCAGGGTTTTTTCATTCTAGAGTTCGATTCTTCAAAGGATAAGGAGATCATTTTACATGGCAGTCCATGGGAGTTTCAAGGTGATTTTCTTTGCATTAAGCCTTGGTTCCCAACCTTTGGCCCACATACAGATTCTTTTTCCTCTACATTGTTGTGGGTAAGATTACCTTACCTACCACTGCAATTCTAGGAAACTAAGAACCTTGAGGCCATTGGTGATGTAATGATGTAATCAAAAAAATTCACCGTACATTGGATGTGACTTCTAGATAATGCTTGCTCCACTTATGCTCACATCTGTATTGAGATGGATATTTCCAAGGTTTGCTTGTGGAAATTTCTTTGCTAGCAGCTGATTGAACATAGCATTAACCAATAGACTATGAGAAAATTGCTTTTCAATGCAGGACTTGTTTCCCCTCTAAACATCTTACTTTCCAATGTTCAAAAGGGCATTTAATGCGATGGCTTCTATGCATGGGAGGCATAGTCCTGGTAATCATTTGAAACCCACTTGGTGGGTGGTTTCTAAAACACACCATCAAACGGTTGCTCCACATGATCCACCTCTCTTGAAGCTATGTTTCATCAAATTCCTGAAATGGGGGAACATATTTTGCGGACAATTTTTTTGGAGGCCATTTTTAGAGGACAACTATTAAAGAATAAGGGAAAATTTTAAATCATAAAGAAATTTCAACTATTCATATGCCCGACAAAATGCCCGAGGCATTCATCATATTCATTACAGATCCTTAATACAAAACATTATAGTTGAATTGAGAGTTCAAATGAGTCAACAAACAAATTAACAAATTTAATTACTTTCATTGTTAATGTGCATTTGTAATATAAAAATTACGACAAAATGCCTGAGGCTGCAAGTGTCAACTACAAAATGACAAAAACATAGAAAACATGCTATAATGACATCTATTAACATTGCATCAAAATTGAAGTTTGGGTCTGAGTCACTGCCACTATGAGGGGCTACCTCATCCAGTCAAATCCCAACCAATCCCTCATGTGCCTACTCCTCCTCAATCTAGGTGGTATCTTCAAGATCAACATCCCACCATAAAGTCGGAAGCTATCAATACTCTGGAGTTTGTTGATCCTGAAGTAACAAGACACTATGCATAGCCACCAAATTCTTCACTCGTCTAGAGGTAAGCCTATTCCTGTAATTGAGTTCGATCAAGTTGAATATTGTCCATTTTTCCTCTACAACAAAGGAGCTGGCAAACTGTCAAAGAAGGCGAATGGCAAGCATCCTCAACTCTGGTGTATATTTGTCATGTCATGTCCACCATTCAATAGGAACAATTTGAGCTAATGTAGCTCTATCTACCTTGGCCTCTAATTTGTTGAATGTTGGACCACAAAAATTAGCAAAGGCAAGCCACTATCAAAAGTAAAGTTGACTCCTCACTTGAATACATCTTTCAAAGGGCCTTCATTTACCCTTATTTCACCTCTCATCATCACAAGGAGGCAAACTCCTAGCCTTTGGTGCATACCATTTTGGATTTAGAGAAAAAGTTGTCATATGAAATGAGGTGTTCTTAATGTTCCACTACCACGCCACAATAGTATGATATGTTGCTCTTAAAATCTTACATTAGCATCTCGATCACAAATTATTTGCTTCATTTTCCCAAGCATGTTGTCAATTATTTCATACATCTCTCCAAGCCTAGGTGAGTCCATATCAACAAATCTAATGACATCTATGACAAGTGAGATGAAGGAGCAAATATATCTACAAACAAAAAATTCAAAAAAAAAAAGACTCCAATGACAAAGAGTGAATGCTAATACAAAAATTAATAAGATTATAAAATTACAAACATTAATAAATTAATAATTTAATAAAAATATCAAAATTCTCTTATCTCATAGTGGACCACCAATGGTCATCGAGGATCTTTTCTTTCACACCGTTTCCTTCAATAGTGTTTGCATTAGGCCATCTACTACACTCTAGATTAACCATCATCAATAAAAAAGCACCTTATACCTCAAGCATCCTCTCTAACAAAATGAAATAGCTAGCATATCCAATCTCCACAAGTCTGAAAAATTCCTTATTCAAAAAAGTTTTAAAAAAAGCAAGGTGTAGTGATTACACATGCACATCTAAATATCTCTAGCTTCTACCACCACTTGCTTCACCCAATTTATTTTTTGTCTTTCAATGCATTATTCAACACGTGAACACAACATGGAGTCCAAAAGATGTGCTTGTAAGCATCATCCACCATCATGGCAGCTAATTTGTACACGCATGCCAAATCGATGACCACTTTTACAACATTTGAGGCCCCAACCTCCTCTATGGCCTCTCAAAATTTGAAACTAAAGGTTTGCATCCTTATGTTTTTCTCAACAATTAACAACTCTCTGAAAATACAAAGTAAGTTGCACATGTGACTATGATGTTGATGAGTGGTTGATGTCTAATATTGGTGCACCATTCATGACAATAGAACTTGTCCTCATCCAAGACTGCCTCATGTCCTCCCCAATATTCACCTAAGAATATTCTTCATCAAGAAGGGTGGTGCATAGTTTATTTTCTTTAATAGAGGAGGTAAATGAGGGACCAATAGAAATTGCATCTTTGAAAATTTGTTTAAAATAAGAACATTTAAAATAAGAACATGCCACATGAGATGGGATGGCATGGGTAAAGAAAAATTTGGACGGAAGACTACAACTTCTCTTCCTTGCATGGTGAATATATTGTCCCCACCCTCTCACTACCACTAATCTTTCTCTTTCCTCTTGAAGAAATATTACCAATACCACTAGCAATCATGGATGGTATCATAGCAGAAAAAATCGTTTGGGGAAAAAATCGGCAAACCAAACAATCAGGATTTTTTGAAAAATCGGGAAAAATTTGGATTTGAAAAAACTGTATTGTAGATTTTTTTTAATTTTATTTTATAAAAAACTTAAAAATCTGAATGCTTTCTGAGTACACTGTAAAAAAAATTTAATTATTTAATATTTAAATATATTATTTAATAAATTTATTTAATTATATAATATACCATATTTCAGAAAATTGTATATATTCATATATAATTATATTTTAATTTAATAATATATATAAACTTTATATATGTATAATTATATTTAATAAATTAATAATATTAAATATAATATTTAATCATACTATTCATTTTCATGTTCATTTTAATTAAACCAAGAAATCAAGATTTTTTGAAAAATTGGGAAAAAATTGGATTTGAAAAAACTGTATTGTAGATTTTTTTTAATTTTCATTTTATAAAAAACTTTAAAATCTGAATGCTTTCTGAGTACACTGTAAAAAAAATTTAATTATTTAATATTTAAATATATTATTTAATAAATTTATTTAATTATATAATATACCATATTTCAGAAAATTGTATATGTTCATATATAATTATATTTTAATTTAATAATATATATAAACTTTATATATGTATAATTATATTTAATAAATTAATAATATTAAATATAATATTTAATCATACTATTCATTTTCATGTTCATTTTAATTAAACCAAGAAATCAAGATTTTTTGAAAAATTGGGAAAAAATTGGATTTGAAAAAATTGTATTGTAGATTTTTTTTAATTTTCATTTTATAAAAAACTTAAAAATCTGAATGCTTTCTGAGTACACAGTAAAAAAAATTTAATTATTTAATATTTAAATATATTATTTAATAAATTTATTTAATTATATAATATACCATATTTCAGAAAATTGTATATATTCATATATAATTATATTTTAATTTAATAATATATATAAACTTTATATATGTATAATTATATTTAATAAATGTAATATGCGGAAAAAATGGCGAGTGCGAAAGGTGCGAAAGTAGCGAAAGGCGCGGCTTTAGTCGGTGGCAGATCATGGGCAGAAGTGGCGGATAGCGGTTCCTCAGGTAGTCAGCCTGGAATTCCTCAGAACCTGATTTCAGGAAACGCTCAAGCTCCCCAGTGGGTGTTTGAGCAAGGGCGTTGGGTGGACAAGCTAAGTGTGCCTAGGCAAAGCACGGAGGTGGTAGGAGCGATGTATCCAAAAGGGCTCCGTCCGGGAAAATGGGCAGTAGGTATCGCTATAGGAATTGGCGCGATCCTGATCGCGGTCCTCCCCCTAGAGATAGGGAGATCCCTCCCCCTGGGAGCCATGATGGTGGCATGTCTGGCAAGCGGGCCAGTCATATTCCTTTGAATGGTAGAGGGAGTAATAGCCTGAGCAACATACAGGCGAGGAATGGGTGGTCCTGGGAAAATGGTGGGCCCCATGGCGCAAGTAACGCTCACTCCTTCTGTGATTCTGCCGAAAGGAAAAAATCGGTTCCGGAGGAAGGGTGGGATTGCTCGGTGTCGGTGGATGTCTCCAACGAAGCAGATAAGGACATAGCTGCTCTGAAGCAAACAGCTATTATAGCGCGCATTTTTGGCAAATCAAGATCCCGAGAACAAATCCGAGACTGGATTGGCAAGGTTTGGGGTTCTTCGGTGAAAAGCATGTTTTTACCAAAGCAATTTTTCATTGTGATTCTGAACTCGGAAGCAGAAAGGGATGGAATTGTGAACCAAGCTCCATGGTATTTTGAAGAAGACCTAATGTATGTGCAGAAGTGGTGTCCGAGTTTCGATCCAAGGTTGACAAAGCCCTATGATACCGCAGTATGGGTAAGATTATACTACCTACCCTTTGAGTTTTGGTCTGGCGCAAGCCTTTACAAAATTGGGGATAGCTTAGGTTTAGCAGTTGATCTTGACATGGGGAACGGCGATATGGTCCACTTCGCGCGCATCAAGCTCTTGGCAATAAAACCAATACCAAGGTGCATTCGCATTTCCTCTTCGGCTGGGGTCTGGGATCAACAGGTTGAAATCGAGGAGCAAAAGTTCTTCTGTAGCAGTTGTGGCAGCCGGAGACACGGCTCGGCTCGATGTCATGTGCCTTTCCAGAAGGTGGGGAAGGAACAGCACCCTCCCACGGGACCGCCCAACCTCATCCCTTTGGAGGAGCATTCTCCCAGCAAGGCTGTGGAAGACAAGGTAGACGGTGAGAATATCTCTGTTGCGGAGGCTGGTGTTGCCTTGGCTCAGTGTTCAGGGTTGGAAAAATCCGCTGCAGCAATTGTGCCTGATGAAGAATGGGGGTTGGAAGAGAATGCCCTCCAAATCATCCCTTTCCTCCCTCCTGAGTCTCAGCGGGCTCGGAGTGAAGTAGCTCGATCAGTGGGTAACTTTCCGACTGTAGGGAATGAACTCTGGCCAGAGGAAGTGTCAGAAGGCGAGGCAAGCGTAGGAGGAGAGGACGTCCTGGGGATAATAGAGCCTAGAAGTATAGCCCAATCGGCGGCAAATTTCTCGGATGGCAGGGCTGATGTCAAGAAAAGCAAGGGTAGACCTACAAACCAGCAGAAAAGGGAGGAGGTGGCTGCAGAGCAAGGGCTACCTAAAATCAGAGAATACTTGCTTCGTTCAAGGGGAGGCACACCCTCCCTGGGGAGACAATGAGGCTTACGTCTTGGAATGTTAGGGGCTTAAACGCCCCTAACAAGAGGCGCTTGTTTAAGCGTCAATTAGATATCCTTCAGTCTGATTTGGTGTTAGTGCAAGAAACCAAACTGAGCTCTAGCGAGGGGTACGCCCTTGCCAAGCATAACAAAAAGTCGCACTCATGGTTTGTAGATTCGCTTGGGAGTGCAGGGGGTCTTGGGTTCTTCTGGAACCCGTATGTATTTGCCATTGACGGTGAGTGTGGTTGCAGAAACTAGGCTTTTTGCAAGGTGCACTGTCTAGGCAAGAACCTTTCCTTTCGGCTTTTTAATGTCTATGGCCCTATCAAAACGGAAGATAAGCGGAAAATTTGGGCAAGCCTGTCTGGCTTTCTATCAGAACTGCAGGGCGAAAAAATCATTCTCGGTGGAGATTTCAACGCCATCCTCAAAATTGATGAGAAAAGTGGGGGGTTGTTGAATGAGAATGCGGTCATAAGAGATTTCCGAGCTTTTGTGGAAAACAATTCTCTGTGGGATGTGGCGCCAACGAATGGGAAGTTTACATGGACTAATAGAAGGCGGGGCTTTACAAGCATTGCTGAAAGGCTGGACAGATTCCTCGTGTCTGCAAACTGGCTGGAGCTCTCCTGCAGTTTGTCTTCTGAAATCCTTCCGATTTCCTTGTCGGACCACTTCCCTGTGTGTTTGGAAATCAACAACTTGTTTAAGCCCAAAAAATCATATTTCAAAGTCGAGCGAATGTGGTTCAGATGCCCAGATCTGTTGGGTTTGCTGGAAAATTGGTGGCGGGAATCTCCTAAGGAAGTAGGACCCAAAAGCTATGTTTTCTTTAAGAGACTGTCCTTTATCAAACTCAAATTGAAGGAGTGGAAAAGGAAGAACTTTAAAGATATTTTTTTGGAGGAAAAAGAGATCGAGGAAGAGCTAGCATCCTTAAACGAGAAAATTATTTCATCTGGGATGAACCAGGAGGATTTTGACAAGGAGAAGTCCTTAAAGGGAAGGCAGGCTGAAGTGGCGGGCAGAATTGAGGACTTCTGGAAGGCTAGGGCGAGGGAGGCCTGGCTGGAAGCTGGTGATGGTAACACAAAAAATTTTCACAACTCGGTCAAAGCCAAACGGGCTTTTAATCGTATCAACAAAATTCAGGATGCTTTTGGTGTGCCCCTCAACACTCAGGAGGACATAGAGGGGGAAGCGATAAAATATTTTTCCTCTCTGTTGGCACCGGATGAGGGAGTTGACTGGCATGTTCCAGAGGCGCTGGTCGGAGTGAAGCAGCTTGTTTCTAGAGTGGACAATGACTGTTTAATGGCCCCCTTCTCTCTGGAGGAGGTTAGGAAAGCAACCTTCGGGCTACACCCAGACAGGACGCCAGGCCCTGACGGCTTCTCTGCCTTCTTCTTCCAGCAATGCTGGAACTTCATTGGTCATGATATGTGGGAGGTGATTGAGGAGTTCAAAATCAAAAACAAATTCATAAAAGACCTGAATAATACGGTGGTTGCTCTTATTGCCAAGAAGGATGTTTGCTCTACCTTCTCTGATTTCCGCCCTATCTCTCTTTGTAACACTGCCTACAAAATTCTATCGAAGGCTATGGCTAATAGACTGAAGCTAATTCTGCCTAAGATTATATCCCTCGAGCAGAACGGGTTTACTCCTGGTAGGGATATCACGGACAGCATCATTCTGGCCAATGAAATTCTCCACTCGATCAAGTCTGCAAATCTAAAAGGTATGCTAGTGAAACTCGACATTAAAAAAGCTTATAATACTGTAAGTTGGCGGTTTTTGTGTTGCGTTATGAGAAAGTTGGGCTTTTGTGTTGAGTGGATTGAAAGAGTTTTCACCTGCATCTCGTCGGTGCGGTTCTCCATCTCTGTGAATGGGAATCTGTGCGGTTTTTTTAAGTCTTCTAGAGGTATTCGCCAAGGGGACCCCCTGTCGCCCTTCTTATACATAATCATGGCTGAAGCGCTTGGTGGTCTCATCAAAGAAAGAATTAGACTCGGTTTATGGAAAGGCATTCAAGTTTGCAGCGATCTCGATCCTTTCTCTCACAGCCAGTTCGCAGACGACACTACCTTGTGGGGGGAGGCCACCTCGAACGAAGCTGTGACGATTAAAGAGACTCTGGAAACCTATGGGCGTTGTTCGGGGCAGCTCATCAATAAAGAGAAGACCAAAATTTATTTCTTTAACACGAAGAAGTCTTGTCAGAGGCGCATCACCAATTGCCTGGGCTTTTCAGTGGATTCCCTGCCTTCTAAGTATTTGGGCGCTCCCCTGTTTACTGGCGCCATGCGTTCCTCTCTATGGACGGACTGCATAGAGAAGTGCAGGCTAAGAGCCTCCTCGTGGGCTGGTAGGTGGCTCAGCCTGGCTGGTCGCATTACAATGTTGAAGGCTGTCTTATGCGCTCTTCCGTTATATGGCATGTCTAGCATGAAACTCACCTCAAAGGCCTGCGCCTCTTTGGAAAGCATCTTCAAAAAATTCATTTGGGAAGGCTCGAATGAAGTGCGCAGGGTGCCTCTCATTAAATGGGAGCAGGTTTGTAGGGGGGCCAATGATGGGGGGGCGGGCATCAGAGATATCCGAAAGGTTAATATGGCTTTTGGAGCAAAATTGGTATGGAAGATGTTCTCCTCTCCGAATCGTCCCTGGTGCAAATTAATGCAACGCAAATACTTGGACTCCCCTGACCACAAACGGGTGATTTCCATCGCCAATCCTCCTCCTAGTTCGGCTGCTTGGAATTTTATGTGTGATAGTCGCAGCATCATTTGTAATCATGTAACATGGCGAATTAACAATGGTAAGGCCGCGGACTTTTGGGCAGACTCTTGGGAGGGTCATCCTCCGCTGTGTGAGATAGCGGATTTAAGTGAAATCAGGCGGCTCCTTTCTACGCGTCTTGGCCACAAAGTCATCGAATACTGCAAAAGGGAGGTGATCGATGGTTCGGAGCGGTGGGCTTGGGTAGATATCGAAGATTTGGAGGCCGATGCTGCTCAGAAAAGTTTATTCAAAAAGCTTCTAGCTGAGCGCAGAATTACAATCAATGATCAAGAGGACTCTTTAGTTTGGTGCGGAGCGAAGTCGGGTAAATACTCTGTGAAGCTTGGTTACTTGATTCAAAATGCGGAAAGAAGAACGGAGGGGTGGCGCAAGGATTTGTGCTGGGGAACCAATGTCCTACCCAAGGCCGGAGCCTTCCTGTGGGTGGCGCTGCAAGAAAGTGCTCTGACAGGTGACAGACTCAAGAAGATTGGTATAGAGGGCCCCTCTAGGTGCATCTTATGCAAAAAAGCGGAGGAAACGGTGGACCACCTTCTCTATAACTGCCCAATGGCGTCCGATTGCTGGGAATGGCTGTGTGAAAAGCTTGGCTGGTATGGGGTTAAAAACGAAAGGCTGAAGGACTTCTTGGCGAGCTGGCCAAGTTTGTACAGGAAATGTTTATGGGGTAGTATTTGGGTCTGCGCGCCTTCGATGGTGGCATGGCACCTATGGAAGGAACGCAATAGGCGTATATTTAAAGGAAAGGAACTAGGCACCTCTCAACTGCTGTCCTGTATTGAAACTGCACTGATAGAAACAATTAACACTAAAGCAAGAGGCAGTCAATATGCAACCTTCAGCAGGTGGGATGATTTGATGTGTAAACGGTGGGGCGGCCTTAAAATCCCCAAGGGATTTGGTTCGAAGGGCGAGGCTTGTCAGCATATGAGCAGGAAGCATGCTAGATGGTTGTCACCCCCTAGTGGGAGATTGAAACTAAATTTCGACGGTGCTGCTAGGGGCAATCCTGGCCGGGCTGGCATTGGGTGTATTCTAAGAGACGAAGTTGGGAAGGTGGTTTGGGCGATTGCTGAAGATTTCGGTTTGGGTACAAATAATGAAGCTGAGTTCTCAACTTTAGTCAGGGGCTTGGAGGAGTGTATTAAAAGAAGTCAGCTCTTCGTAGATATCAAAGGTGACTCGTTGATCTGTATCAACGGAATAAAGAATAAGAAATGTACGAATTGGAAATTGGAAAGGCTGTTATCACAGGCGTGGATGCATTTGGAGAAGATGGACTTCTCCATAAAGCATGTCTTTAGAGAGGCAAATGGGGCTGCTGATTGGCTGGCAAACTCAGGTGCCGATGGGAAGAGTTTACTGCTTGAGCCTCAAGGGGTTGATCAGATTATAGATTTAGGTAGAGTGCTCAGAAGGGATGCGGAGGCTGCTGATAAAGGAGTGGGGGGCTAAGTTGTTTTGTTTTGGATTGTAATCTATGCTTTAATCAATAAAAAATGGGAACCACCCCCTTAGGTGGAGCTTACCGTTAAAAAAAAAAATAATTATATTTAATAAATTAATAATATTAAATATAATATTTAATCATACTATTCATTTTCATGTTCATTTTAATTTAAAATGAACATGAAAATATGATTAAATATTATATGTAATATTATTTAATAAATTAAAATGAACACGAAAATGAATAGTATGATTAAATATTATATTTAATATTATTAATTTATTAAATGTAATTTAAATATATATAATCAATAAACAGTACGAAAAAAAATACCTAGTTCGCGTGAAGATAGTTGTCAGCCAAAAAAACACGTCCAACCTCCCGTCGCAGCAAACCCTAGGGTGTCCATGCGTCGTCTCAGTCACAGCAATGAGTTAATCAATTGGCGACTTTTTTGCCCTTTTTTCACAATTTAAATGCGATTTTCAAGCTGAAAAAATCGGGATCAGCCACGATTTTTTAAAAATCGCGATTTCTGCAATTTTTTGCAGATTTATACTTCTATAGATGGTATCGATGATTGTGCAAAGCTGGCATTAACATTCCCTTAAACTTTGCTTTCCCCTTCATAAACAATCTATTAACCTCTAACCTCCCATTTTGCATTATATCTAGAGAAAACTTAACCCCCTATCCTCTAATGGCCAAAAGCTAACTACATACCCTGACGTGGCCCCCTCTAAAATCTTTGTGACAAATATGACACAGCCACATTTTACTCCTCCGCCCCTCCAATTTTATTTTTGTCTTTGTCAAGAGCTGTCACAAATTGGAGAAGAGGTTTAAAGGGTTAAAGACCACTTTGCATAAGATTTCAAGATGATGAAAGCACACTCAAACAGGTTATGTGGTTGTTCTCCTTCTCCCACACCTTGATGAACCCCCAACGGAGCCTAAAACTCATATTTCTTTCTTCCATTTCATGCTCACTATTGTCATTGTCGTTGCCCATGTTGTTTTGTGAAAAAAAGAATGCAACTGAAAACTGAAAATTAAAATAAATAAATAAATAAATTCTGCCTTAAAACTTTGAAAAAAATCAGAAAAGAAAAAAAAAGTGAAACACATACATTTACCTCTACTACCTTGCTTCTCCTTCGTGCTCACTACTCTCTAATGCAACTCTGGTTTTGTTATCTCAAGCTACACCTTGCTCACAATGTTTTATATCCTCTAAATCTACTACTGTTTTTTCTGCATGTAAAAATGATTTGGAATGGTAGAGGAGCTATGTTTTAGTCATTTAGGGCTGAGTAGTGTGGGGAGAAAAATAGAAGAGAATAAAATAACTTTTATTTAACCTAGGATTTTTTTATCCCTAAGACGATCATGGGACATATTGACATCCCCGATTGTCTCAATGATACATCTCCGGTTGTCCCAAGGATGGCTAATCATCCTTGCACAAAGTCATCATTTCTGAGACATTTCATCAAAAAAATGGAGATAGGAGATTGTAGGGGGGCATTTCTAAGGTGTCCCTACATCCTTGGAACATCCCCGATACAAGAACACATCTAAAAGGGCAAGGGACGAATCCTTAAGAAACATGGTCTTGAAGAAGATGTTCAAAGTTTATCTATGAGACTGAGGTGGCTCAAGCATATGGTTTGGCTATGACAAGTTTGACCCTCAAGACTAATGGGATTTCCTTAGAAGCTCCCCTAATCAGAAATGTGAGTGTCACTAATAGTTTGGGGACTGTTTCATTCACTGAAAAGGTTTTGTGTGGGCTTGATATTGTCAAGCAATTTGTTGATCCTTTTGCTTCAAATGTGCAAAAACCAAGTTGAACGTTGTTTTGGAAGCTCCAAGTATTCTAATGGAGGATTCTACTTCATCTCCTATGTAGCAAGTTTGGGCTGAGGTGAAGAAGAAGAATGAGAGAGTAGCTGGTAAAAGTATACACGTGATGACTAAAATCCTCCTTTTTGAAGTGATTATTGTCTTGGTCAGAATTTGTTCTTGTTGTTAAAAGCATAAAGGATGAGCCTCTTTAAAAAGGGATTGCATTTGGTGAACCATAGGTTACCAAAAGCTCACACTTTGATGCTATTTTTTGCAGCGCTTGGGTGCGTAGCCCAAGTTTACTAGCTTAAAAAAAATTACATTAGAAAGCATATTTAAAAAATTACATTGGAAAGCATATAATACACCTAAAATATACAACATAATATAACATTATGAATATGAACAAGGTTTAATGCATCTATTGAATCAAGCACTCTAAACTAATTCAAGCAATTCTAAACTAATTCAAGCAATTATAAAATATTGCAAGTGACAAAATATAAATCAAAATTAAGAAAAGTATATTCATATAAAAATGAAAATATTATGATATTAAACAAAGAAGCCAGAAATACTTGTTATAATAATAATATTATTGGTTAAGATTGCTATCTAGAAATTCTAAAAATATAATATTAATACAAAAGAAAACGTTATAAAACATAAGAGCATTAAGAGAAAAAGAAAACAATAAGATATATGTTAGAAAAAAACTACAAACAAGAAAAGGTATAAAGAAAGAGATAAGCAAGAGGCAACATAAGAAAGGACGCAACAGAAAAAAGCTGGGCCAAAAGAATAGGTGAAGTTCAGAAAGATGAAAGAGATGGACAAAACCTGCAAGAAACAAGCAAAGAAGAAGGAATGAGCATGAAGGAAGAAGCTCAAACAAGAAAAAGCGAAGATGATGTAAAAGCTACAAGTAGGCAAAGGTGTCATGTCCCTGAAATGGTAACACCAAAATAATACTGAAATACAAATAATAAAATCAAATAAATATCAAAATGTAAATATAAGTGAACTCAATTTAAATATTACTATTATAATTATAATTATCTTAGATAATATTATAATTATAATATAATATAAACAAGTTAATAATTTAAATATCATAAATATTATGATATAATAAGTATTAAAAATATATATATAATTAACATAAAAACATAAACATAAAATAGTATTGTAACTATCAAATATAAAATGGTAATTATGATTATTATAATAAAGACAAATAATATTTTTATAATATAAATGACATATTTAATTTATAGTCTCCAGGATGCTTTATTTATATTGCCTAATTTCAGTGTATGACTCCATGCCATCGTGGGTGCCTACTCACTCTTAAATCACAGCATTAAACATTTAAACCCTAGGCGTTGACAGCAACTCTCCCTATATGGCCGACCTAGGAAAAGAAAAGATAAATATTAAATAATTAAACAAGCAGCTATTCAATGGCTGACTATATCAAGGATCCGACTTTATATATGAAAGAAAAAGAAGCATATATAAATTCGAATCAACCAAATTTAATGAGAAGAAGAAGGATTAAGAGGAGCAGCAAATATGTTCCAGGATATATACTTTTCTAAGCGCCCAGGTTTGAAATTAATATAGCATCGATTGAGAGCCATAAAAGGCAGAATTATATAACAGCGATTAGTATATTTTTAAAGGCAACGTTTGGAATGAAAAGAAAACATATTTTAAAACAACGATTAAAGAAACGGTAGTTTAAAGGCAGCGCTTGATATGTGAAAGGATGTATCCCTTGGAAGAGGAATGTCCCCCTCTCATTTGAGGATATATATTAAGGAGGTCAACTTATCTGCAGGGACCATCATCGGATCACTGAGGAAAAGAGATAAGTCTGCACGCAGATAGCAACAGTTAACATACTAAGAGATTGGAAATCATTTGAATACATATGCACTTAATATATCTTTGATCAACCATGGAGTAAGATTAATAAAAGTCTAATATGAATGAACTGGAAAACTGGATAATGCAGCAGACTCGAATAGAGGAATCAGGCATTGAACAGCATTGAAGATAATCTGCAGGCTAATATCAACAGCAGATCGCATGAATTAGAAGTTCCAACCAAAGCAGCAATTAATAGTGATACCAAGTGTTATGCATGAGATCAGACAAGACAAATCAGAAACCGCATTTAAATCAAATTATCTATTCTGCATATTCAATATCACTATAATTGCAGACTATATACCAGAGTACTCATCAGTTATTGTCCAAATATATATAAGGTAATTAATAAGTCAATTATGGCTTTCAGATCTATCTTAAATCAAATTAAGATTTACCATTTGATTTATTGATATAAGCCTGGCCTATACCTTCGTTTATGAGATATAAAGACAAACCAAAGTCGAATCCATAAGGGGACATTA
>VDFB02025011.1:27389-45114 GCA_007258455.2 Sequoia sempervirens
ATTAAGGAACCTATCAATTACCTGTACAATGTGGGATCAATCACCTCCAAATCTTAAGTTCTTACCTTCTTCAAATTAATGATCATTGGTGTGGCCATAGGTCTAATATCCTCCATCCAAAATCACTTATGTATCTCAACTGCATACTTACCCTAGCCAAGAAAAATATCTTCTAGTTTATGTCAAACCTATAACCCCAAAAAGCAATGCATCATGCTGATATCCTTCATCTCAAACTCAGCAGATAAATCTGCTTTGCTCCTTGCAATGAGATGCCTTGAACCTGTAATGAAAAATTATCTACATAGAACATCAAAACAAGCAGATCAAACCAACATCTATGTAATATATATTAGAATCTGCTTCACTTTTGTTGAAGCCCATACTTTGTAGATATTCATCTATCTTGGAATACCATGCTTTGGGTGCCTATTTGAGGCAATACAAGGCTTTCTTAAGCCTACAAACATGGGATTCCTTCCCTTTTACCTCAATGCCCTAAGGCTGCTTTACATGCATTTCTTCCTCAATTATACCATTAAGAAAAGTTAACATCCATTTGATGTATTTTCCAGCCTGTGACTGAAATTAAAAACATAATTGTTCTAATGGAAGCCTATATGGTGATTGGAGCAAAAGGCTCCTCATAGTCCACTCTCTCCCTCTAAGAGAACCCTCTCACCACAAACCTTGCTTTGTACTTTTCAATGCTACCATCTGCAACATGCTTGATTTTGTAGAGCCACCTAGAACTCACAACTATCTTGACACAATGTCCCAAACATCATTTGTCATGACAAAGGTGTACTCCTCCACCATGGCATCCCGCCAAACCTACTGATCTACTGTGATATCCCTGCTCTAGTCAGTTCTCGGGAACAGTGTGTTAGCCTTTTTCTTGGACCCTTGTGGGCTAACTGGAAAGGTTAGAGGGTCAGTGATATTTTCTAGAGGAGTTGGTCGTTCTCTTTTTCAGAGCTCAGTGATTGGTTCACAGCAGGCGCTGGCAGTTCAGGGGTTGACAGCTTCTGACGGCACGGGAATATTTGGAGAATTGAGAGAGTTATGGATTTTTAAGTGATTTGAGTTAATTATTTAACTTAATGCTTTTTTATAAAGTCAAATTGACTTTATATATTTTATATCACTTAAATATTACATAAAGTTGATTTAAAATTAAATCACTTATGATACCAAGTGGGCGCCCAAATATTTAACTTGCAACTATTGAAAAAGTGATTTAAATATGATTTAAAATATTTAAATGTTGCAAGTGGCGTATCTTCTTGGAAATACGTGCCTTTTCAGATATAAGGCATTTTGGCAATGAGAAACTCTATTCATGATTATTTCGACTTTGCCTTTGAGGTTTTCTCTGTGCTTTCCTCTGTGATAAGGGTTTGAGCAATATGTCCATTGGAGAACAATATCTCTTCGATGTTGAGCATTTTTGAGATTGTGAGAGACCAGTCAAATTAGTGCAATTGTGAAGGCTTCATTCAGAGGTTCTACATGCTACAATCAGAGTTTTTATGATTCAGTCTACTTGTTTGCAATAAGGAAGGGGGTTTCTTCACCTGTGGCGTCCTCTTCAACAATTCTACAGGTTCCAATTTTGGCTCTTCAACATCTTACTTGGGCCGTACCATTTGCATTGGGAAATGTGCCTTTTTAGGGAGGTGTGTGAAGTAACTAGTTGAAACGCCTTTCTTTTGGCTTTTGTTTGTCTTCCATTCTTGGCATCTACCTTTCTCAAGGGCTTGTATCTTGTTTCGAAGAGGGAGAACTCAAATTTGGAGGCTAGGCGTCCATATTTGCCAGATTTCATCATTCTTGGCTTGCAAGTTGACTTATCTTTTTAAATAAATAATCTTGAAGCATTCTGGTATGTTTATCACTTGTGATCTATTTGTTACTGTTAAATAATACCTTCTGCATTTCCATTCTGTAGAAAATAGCTCAGTTTTACAGTTTATGAGCTTTTATATGATGCGCCCCTTCTCTTCTGTCTACAAACTTTTCTCTAAAAAACTAAAAAAACATTAAAAGATAAGCAAAAATACAAGGGTTTGGTTTGGGAGCCAGTAGGGCTCATCATAGTGGTATCAGAGTGCTGATCCTGCCAGTCTAAAGGGTTAGCAATTTCTATGCAGTCTCATCAGAACAGGTTTGACAGGTACTACTCACACAGGGGTCCTGGATATCAAAGAAGTGCTTTTGAACCATTTTCGGCATTTCCATTTGACGGACAGGAAGAGGAAATAGAGTTGGATAATGTGGCTGACAGGGAAATTGAAGGTTCTCACAGAAATCCTCTCAATGAAGAGGGCAGAGAAGCTAGAGATGTACTCAGAGGCATGGTGGCAGGCCAAGAACAGGTGGCAAATATCCTCCAGCAGCTGAGCACAAATGTTCAAAATTTGACACTTCATAGAGGTCAGAATCAGGGTCGAGATCTGGAAGGCAATATTCATGGAGAACCACACAGAATCATTGCTCCAGCACGCACCTTTGAGAGAGCTACATGTCCTACTTTTATCAGAAATGAAGCTAATGAAGAGGAAGAGGTTGAACAGGGTGGTGAAGTGAACTTTGCTGATAACATCATGACTATGCATGATGAATGGGATGCATTGCCTCCAAGAGTTAAGGAGCACCTTAACTTCGATCGGTTCATGAGCCAGAAGAGAGAGTATAACCATAACAGGAATGATAGGAGGCCTAGAAACAAACAAACTGATCTCAGACAGGCACCCAACAAACTGACCTTAGTTCACTATGATGGCAGTGGTAGAGTTACAGCACATGCCTGGGTGAGTAAGTTGGATACATTCCTCACACTACATAGAGAGTGAGCTACAAGAAGCTCATATGTCCAGCATGCAGAGAGAGGGATCTTTCAGGCTTCGTGGGATTTTAGCAGGTCAAAGAGTCATATCTCTTTTGGACACAGGTGCAACCCACAACTTTATTGATTCACGGTTAGTGGAGAAAAGGGGAATTCAAACTCAACATTTTGAAGGCATTCGAGTGAAGGTTGCAGATGGATACACTCTCAACTGCGAGAGGATGATTCCTGATTTGCCAATGAAACTCAACAATTTTGAGTTTAAGGCAGATTTTTATGTAGTGAACATGGGAGGAACAAATATAGTTCTCGGCATGAAATGGCTTCATGCGATAGGAGAGTTCACACTCAATTTGCATGACATGGAGATGAAATTCAGAGTTGATGGCACAAATTACGTTCTCAAAGCCATCAAGGACAGCAATGTAAAAGAAATTTCACTTAGGAGAATGGAACGTTTGATTCGGCATGATATGGTGGATTGGGCAGCAAAGTGCAAGGTAATGCCTTCATAGAAGGAGCAGCATGACTCTTCTTATCATCCAAATATTCAGGCACTTCGAATCAAACATGCAAAGGTTTTCAGTGCTATCCCACCAGGTAGACCTCCTGATAGAGGTATTGAGCATATTATAGAGCTGGACGAGGGCACGAAACCAATCATGATCACTCCTTACCGGCACCCCAAACGTTTAAAAGATGAGATTGAGAAAACTATTAGGGAACTTTTAGCTATGGGGCACATTAGGCCGAGTAAGTCACCCTTTGCTTCATCAGTTGTTTTGGTGAAGAAAAAGGATGGTACACTTAGGATGTGTATAGACTACAAGATGCTCAACAGGAAGACTATAAAGAACAGGTATCCTATTCCACGGATTGACGAGTTAATAGATGAGCTACATGGAGCTTGCTATTTCTCGAAGATAGATTTGAGGACTGGGTACCATCAGATCAGAGTCCGAGAGGAGGATATTGAGAAAACTGCATTTCGATGCCACTGTGGACACTATGATTTCTTGGTTATGCCCTTCGGTTTAACCAACGCTCCAGCTACATTTCAATCCACAATGAACAGGGTTTTCCATCCTCATTTGAGGAAATTTGTTTTGGTGTTCTTCGACGACATACTGGCTTACAGCAGGTCTTGGGAGGAACACATAGTTCACTTGGATGTAGTATTGAGCATATTGGATAGGGAGTCCTTGTACGCCAAGGAATCCAAGTGTGCACTGGGATTGGGAGAACTTTTATATCTGGGTCACATCATCAGCAGTGAGGGAGTCAGTATGGATCCAGAGAAAGTTCGTGCTATCATTGATTGGCTACACCTGAGACTCCGACACAGCTTAGGGGGTTTGTAGGTCTATGCGCCTTCTATCATCGGTTCATTAGTGGATTCTCGCGTCATGCAGCGCCACTGACCGATTTGACTAAAAAGGGAGCCTTTGTGTGGACACCATTAGCACAAGCGTGCTTGCTTTGAGAAGTTTAAACTTCTCACGGCTACATGTCCAGTTTTGGCATTGACAGATTTCACCAAGCCGTTTGAACTACATTGTGATGCCAACGATGAGGGTATTGGGGCAGTCATCATGCAGGACCGACATCCTATAGCTTTCAAGAGCAGGAAGCTGAGAGGTCCTGAGAGGAGCTTTAGCATTTATAAGGAAATGTTGGCCATCATGCATGCCATGGCCAAGTTCAGGTAGTATTTGGTTGGTAGTAAATTCTGTGTTAAAACCAATCACAATAGTCTGAAACATTTCCTAGGACAGCGAGATTTGAACGAAAGACAACAAAAATGGGTCAGCAAACTTAAGTCCTATGATTTTCACATCTCCTATGTCAAGGGTACACAGAATGTGGTTGCTGACGCATTATTTCGCCGCCCACACTTGAGCTCCATTACAGAGATTGCAGAGGACTGGAGACACATGATAGTTGCGGAGTATGCTAAGAACCCATGGGCTTCTAGCATAGTAGATGGGACAGTACAGAATAGCAGATACTCACTTGTAGATGATCTTATCATTTACAAAGGGAGGATTTTTCTTGTCCCAGGTTCTGGGATGAGGGACAGGGTATTGAGATCATTTCAAGATTCACCTATGGCAAGACATCCCGGTTACTTTAAGACCTACAGGCAGGTACGGGAGAGATTCTCTTGGAAGGGTCTCAAGTCTTTTGTTCTTCAGTATGTCAGGGAATGCCTTGTTTGTGAGTAGAACAAGCAAGAACATACATACCCTGCAGGATTACTTCAGCCACTTCCTATTCCTGAGAGGAAGTGGGAATGCTTGTCGATGGACTTCATTACGGGCTTGCCGAAAGCTCAAGGGAAGGACAGCATTTTTGTGGTAGTAGATAGATTGACGAAATATGCTCATTTCTTCCCAATCACTACTACTCACACAGTGACACAAGTGGCAGACTTGTTTTTCCGAGAGGTATTCAGGTTGCACGGTTTGCCTCGGAGCATAGTCAGTGACAGAGATAGCAGGTTTTTGAATAACTTCTGGCAGGAGTTATTCAAACTTTGCGGGACAGAGCTCACTCCGAGCACCAGCTACCACCCACAGACAGATGGGCAGACTGAGATAGTCAATAAATGGGTGAAGGGATACTTGAGGAATTACAGCTCAAGGCAACAGAAGGCATGGGTGAAGTGGTTATACCTTTGTGAGTATTGCTACAATACCACTCATCACATGAGTATTCAGATGACACCATATCGAGCATTATATGGATATGATGCTCCGAGTTTTCTAGATTTGTTGCTGAGTGACAGCAGGGTACCTAGTGTTGGGGATCTATTACAAGAGAACCAGGACATTATGAGAGCACTCAGGGAGAACATTCAAAAAGCTCAAAATCAGCAAAAGCAATATGCTGATCAGAGGCGAGTGGAGCGATCTTTCGAGATTGATGATTTGGTGTATTTGATGCTACAGCCTTATAGGTAGTCCACCCTTCGTAAGAAGGGCGCTAAGAAACTTAAGCCACGATACTATGGACCTTTCAGAGTTGTCAGACGTGTCGGTGAAGTGGCCTATGAGTTAGATCTACCAGTGAACAGTAAGGTTCACAACGTGTTCCACGTGTCGCGCCTCAAAAAGGCGTTGGGACAATAGGTGACTCCTTCAGATTTACCACCCCTGGATGATGAGGGGAAGTTGATTTTGATACTTGAGGCCATTCTGGATTCCAGAGAGCGTCATCTTCGGAGGCAGGTTATTAGGGGGTATCTGGTGAAGTGGAAAGATCTGTCGGCAGAGGATGCTACTTGGGAGAGTGACAATATTCTTCAACATCCAGCTTTGAGTTTGCTTGTGGACAAGCAAATTCGGGGAGGGCAGACTGTGATGTCCCCGCTCTAGTCAGTTCTCGGGAACAGTGTGTTAGCCTTTTTCTTGGACCCTTGTGGGTTAACTGCAATGGCTAGAGGGTCAGTGATATTTTCTAGAGGAGTTGGTCGTTCTCTTTTTCAGAGCTCAATGATTGGTTCACAGCAGACGCTGGCAGTTCAGGGGCCGACAGCTTCTGATGGCACGGGAATATTTGGAGTTTTGAAAGAGTTATGGATTTTTAAGTGATTTGAGTTAATTATTTAACTTAATGCTTTTTTATAAAGTCAAATTGACTTATATATTTTATATCACTTAAATATTACATAAAGGTGATTTAAAATTAAATCACTTACGATACCAAGTGGGCGCCCAAATATTTAACTTGCAACTATTGAAAAAGTGATTTAAATATGATTTAAAATATTTAAATGTTGCAAGTGGCGTATCTTCTTGGAAATGCGTGCCTTTTGAGATATAAGGCATTTTGGCAATGAGAAACTCTATTCATGATTATTTCGACTTTGCCTTTGAGGTTTTCTCTGTGCTTTCCTCTGTGATCAGGGTTTGAGCAATATTTCCATTGGAGAACAATATCTCTTCGATGTTGAGCATTTTTGAGACTGTGAGAGATCAGTCAAATTAGTGCAACTGTGAGGGCTTCATTCAGAGGTTCTGCATGCTACAATCAGAGTTTTTATGATTCAGTCTACTTGTTTGCAATAAAGAAGGGGGTTTCTTCACCTATGGCGTCCTCTTCAACAATTCTACAGCTTCTAGTTTTGGCTCTTCAGCATCTTACTTGGGCCGTACCATTTGCATTGGGAAATGTGCCTTTTTAGGGAGGTGTGTGAAGTAACTAGTTGAAACGCCTTTCTTTTGGCTTCTGTTTGTCTTCCATTCTTGGCGTCTACCTTTCTCAAGGGCTTGTATCCTATTTCGAAGAGGGAGAACTCAGATCTGGAGGCTAGGCGTCCATATTTGCCAGATTTCATCATTCTTGGCTGGCAAGTTGACTTATCTTTTTAAATAAATAATTTGGAAGCATTCTGGTATGTTATCACTTGTGATCTATTTGTACCTTCTGCATTTCCATTCAGTAGAAAATAGCTCAGTTTTACAGTTTATGAGCTTTTATATGATGCGCCCCTTCTCTTCTGTCTACAAACTTTTCTCTAAAAAACTAAAAAAAATTAAAAGATAAGCAAAAATACAAGGGTTTGGTTTGGGAGCCAATAGGGCTCATCACATCTACAACTTCCTGGAAGCTATTAGACTTTAGATCCATGATGTTACTCATCATTGCTGCTAAAATTGATTCACCCTCTAACCTGTACTGATTATCTTCTCTAACCCCTATAATCTATGTTGTAACTAGGCTAGATCCTTTCAATTTGATAAGACCTTGTCGATCCTTGAATTCAATTGCATAGCCCTTATCCTCCATAAACAAAACTGGAATCAAATTCCTTCTAAGACCAAGAACAAACAAAACATTATCAAATTCCAAAGAGTTACCTAATTGAAGTCAAAGGGAATTGTACATACTATTGGATGCTTGGCATCATCACCAGAATCAAACTAAACTCCAGAGTTATGTTCTCTGAAATGGTAAAATATTCTTAGGCTGATATCATATGCCTAGAGGCACCATTGTCCACATACCAAGCATTCCTTAGAATCATGATGGTAGAAAGACAAGAAACCGTTGAGAAACTCTTTCTCAAACTTGGCAGCAAACTTGGCAGCAAACTTGTTCATCTAAGTTTCTATAAAGGTTACTACTTCCTTCTATTGTTGCTTCCCCTGATTCTTCTTGTTTGAACACTATTATGCATAATGACTGAACTTATGACAAAAAAAGCACTTGATTTTACTCAACTCTTTCTTCCCAGACTGTGAGGAGGAATCCACACCCTCTCCCTTATCCTTGAT
This sequence comes from Sequoia sempervirens, assembly GCA_007258455.2. Classification (NCBI taxonomy): domain Eukaryota; kingdom Viridiplantae; phylum Streptophyta; class Pinopsida; order Cupressales; family Cupressaceae; genus Sequoia; species Sequoia sempervirens. The sequence goes on from VDFB02025011.1 coordinate 35,517, forward strand.
GTTTGACTTCATTCTTGATTTGAAACCCTAGATTAAGAACTGTAAACCCTCCTTCATCTTCCAGCCTTTGTCACAGCATCTGCAACTGGTAAATTTTGTGTCAAAAAGACACCTGAAATAAAACCCTAGTCATCACTTCTACTAAACCCTAGTTCGCACTCCTAGTTGTTGCTTTAAACCCTAGCAATCACCTTCAAACCCTTGTTGGTTCAAAATAGAAGAATTTAACATGTGAATTGCATTTTCATGGGCAAGCATGCATGTAACATGAGAATGAGGCACAAGTTAATGAAGTTGCTTTGTCTGCTCGTTTAAAATCTTGAGTCTGGAAGATTTTATCTGAATACAGTCCATGTTAATCATCAAAAGCATTCTATAGTTGATGCTATGAAATTTTACTGGTTTGAAGTAATTAACCCAGCATCAGAGGAGATGACTTTTAGCTCGTATTAAAAAGATGCCTTCTGTGGTGCTAAAAGGCAAAGATATTTGGATCATATTAAATATTGCATACTTTCAAGTGGTTCAAAAAGCTGGAAACCTGGAACTGAGGTGAATTAATTCCACCTAAGCATGCACTGCCGGAGCTTATGTGGGCAATTTTTTTCTCATTTACCTGAGCCTGATTATGCAGAAGCTGCTATAGCAATCAACGAAGGTAAGAGGCCTTTCATGGAGTCCAAAGCACCTGTCAAGGGTATGGAAATATTTGCACAGCTGATACAAAGCAATCTAGCAATCAATGGAGGTAAAAGGCCTTTTGTGAAGTTGAAAGATCTTGCTTAAGGTCATGGAAATGATTGCACAGCTGATAGAAGACAGTCTGACAATGATTACATAGACTAGATTTCTGATGATGTGTCAAAATCTGGTTTATTGACATTGCATATTCCTTTTTTCTCTCCCACAGATTTTTGATGAGAAAGCTGAAGCTTCTATTGTCTTGTAAACAGACTGCACAAGGAAAGTATGATGTTTCTTGCCATAAACAATAATTTGCAATGGATTGGCAGACTTCTGCAGACAACCAATGTTCACATCTAAGATGTGACTATGGGCTGTAACTTTACTTGCCGTAACAATATTGGGGATGCAAGGAATCTACTTTCAAAAAGTGCATTTCCTATAAATGAACCCTTGTCTGTCATGCACACTCTGGCATTGGATGGAATATTGCAGGACAGGGCCATTGGTGAATCACTACTTCCTGAGTCTGCATATGTGGAAGAGATTGAAGGGTATATAGCCCTTTGCAGGCTGAATGGAAGAGTTCTGATGAGCCTAACCTTTGGTTGAATCTTGATCATTGCAAACTGTGTGTCAAGAGGCAAACGATGACTGAGGCAGAATAATTCAATAGGAACCCAGTTAAAGCACTCACAATCCTAAAAGAGCCACATTTAAATCCTCTGGATGTCATCCCCCAAAGTGTTGCTATAACTTTAAGATATACTGTAGAACTGGATAGAAGTCTTTTGGTGATTCCTTGGGAATTATGATGAGCTTGTATAATATTGACACCATACAAAAGGCACCTAACTCTCAGTGTGGAAATAAAGAAGGAAAAAAAAACGTAAAAGCAATGTTGCCCCTCCCTCCTTTATTTGAACATTTAAATTTCTGTAATATGATTTTTCAGGATTCATCTGCATGGCTTCAGTGTTAATCTCCACTGAGTCATATTCTATAGGTAGAGTTTCATAAGAATTCATCTCTCTATCAGCATGAATATTCCACTTGGCACACACTGCACCTAATAATGCTCATTGCAGTGCACCCATAAGAGAATAACACTACAAATGATAAGCGAATTTCAGACCTCAATTTATATGGGGTCTAAGTTAGCTATACATGTCAGCCGAACGGTAAAGATATAAAACCTCCAATTTCTGTGTATTTTTCTTTGAGAAAAAAATCTACACATTTAACCTACTTATACCAAAAAACTGACAGATTGGGACTTTGAACTGCACCTGGGGGTGGTACTGAAGGCCATAAAGTCTCTTGGCTGGATTTTCTATAGCGGCTACAACATTCTGTAGACTTGTTGCCACAACAGAAAACCCGTCGGGTAGCCTGACCACCTCGTCCCCATGGCTCATCCATACAGCCTGCCTCTCTTCCACAGAATCCCCATACAAATTGCTCCCCTTCTGAACACATATCTCCATTCTCCCATACTCCTGGCTTTCTGCGGGCTTCACTTGTCCCCCCATCATCTGCACCATCAACTGAAGGCCATAGCAGATACCAAGTACACAAATGTCATTGTGCAGTACATAGTCCGAAAATCCCTGAGGTAGAACGGGCGCGCCCTCCAGGTGCACGCTATGAAGCCCCCCTGATAAAATTATCACAGACGAACTTGCCTCCGTGACTGCAGACAGTGGAGAAGTGCCGGATATACACACTGAGTATATCGACATTTGCCGAATCCGCCAAGTCATGAGATGAATGTATTGCGACCCGAAATCCATGACCAAAACCGCATTCTGTGAGATGCTAGTTTTCACTTCCTTGGCCATGGCTGCCGCTGCAGCTTCAGAAAAAATTCCTTGTTTCTTGCTTCATTAGGGGAGAGGACCCACTAGTCGTGCTTCTAATTATCCTACCTGGATATTTCAAATCACTCCCAATTTTCTACCGGAGCATAATTGGCAAGACCCCTGCTTATAACTAGGGTTTCAAGGCCACATCTGCATGCTTTTTGTTGAGGTGTCCGAAAGGGCCCAATAAAAAAGTGAGACCAATACTTGTGCATTGAGAGCATGTTTTATTGAGCGTTGATGTGGAATCACATGATTGGTTGTTTTTTAAATCAAAGGAGTACATTTTAATAATATCAAGTTTCCACAATCCATAATGTTTAGTTGAATGATTTCTCGTTGAATTATGTGTGAATTTTTTGTATCCATAATGTTTCCACATTTTGTTTAATTATGGATAGTCATCATCAACACTAACAACTTTAAAGTCACAACTATTGGTTTAATAATGATAAAAATATTGGGCATTATATAAACAACTACTATCACCACTATTGAATGAGTCATCTCCCCTATTTTATGTGTAGAATGAGTTTGGTTTTTTTAATTAACTAGTTAATAATAATTCAGTTTCAAACAATCAAAAACAATATTTTTAAAAATTAAAATAAAATTTAATTTTATAAAGTCAATTAGTAAAATATTTAACTTTACAAATTATAAAAATTATTTCTTGTCAATATGATTGGTTTAAAAGTTATGTGTTATTGACAATGCAAGATAGCAAAAAAGGTAAACATTTTTTTTAAATGTAATTGTTATTTTTTATGTATTTGCCTTTGTAGTATTTTAATTAGAGATTTGTAGAGTTGGAATAAAAATAAATTTAAGTTTAATTAATGTGAATAAAATTAAATGTAATTTCTTTTAATTGTTGTATTTTAGTTTTGACTTTTGTATTTTGCGTTTATTGTTTTGTGTTTTTTTTTAAAAAAAATTAAAGTTGAATACATTTAAATATTTATATAATGAATTCATTCACAGAAGGAAGTAGTTTATGAATTATTTGTACTAGACATAACTATGACTAATAAAGTTGAAGTTGAGTTTGTTCTTTAGAATAAATATTTGTTAAACATTAATCAAATGATTTATTATTAAAAATAATTCTTAATTGATTCCAGTTGATTTTGAATTTGATAGTGAAATCTTCATATTTTAGTTGAAGTTAACTATACTATTAATATAATAAATATATTATATTCTAATTTAATATTAATAATTTATAAATTACATTATATAAACTAAGTAAATAGGTAATATTATAATATTAATATATTTTAAAATATTGTTGTAATTTTTTTTATTATTATTCAATAAGAGAGCTTATAGATTGTATTGATTTAACAAAAAGGTTACATGCATCTGCTTTAGCAAGAAATCACAGATTGAAACCCACTGCCATAACCACCAAGATCGGACTTTCAGATCCAAACATAGTGCCCAGAGAAACAAAATAGCACCGAGCCCATAAACCAATTAACCATGGGGGCATCATGCCCATTGACAAAATTTTGAGACCAAAACTAGCCGCTAAACTACCAACTAGGAAAAGCAAAGCAAAATAAGCCCTTAAATAGACAATACACATACTAACAGACACGGTACCCCATAGCCAAGTACCAGACATTTTGTTGTGCAAACACACAAAATTCTCGTTCCCAAGTTGAGTCCACTAAAGAGACCAAACGATACTTTCTCTTTAGGATATCGGCACTAGCAGGCACCATCCTTTTATGCTCCATTAAATCAAGCCTGGTGATATCAAACAGGAAAGGATAATAATTGACCAGTGCATCCGAGTGTTCAAGCAAATGCAAGTCACGGGGACGCGGAATACCTTTCCCTATGCGCACAGCGGCCAAAGCCCAATCCAAACCAACTAGCATATCTTTTCTAAACAGCCTCTGCATGATTATCTTGGCGTCGCCCTTAGATACCTCGACATCCAATAGACCTACCAACACCCTGGAAGATATGTCTGAATCGATCATGTAACCCTCAACATTCTCCATAAACCTCTTCCCTAAAATGCAGGTGATGGCCGCAAAGACAAGGTAGTCTGGGTGTCTAATGAGGTGTTGAAGGTGAAGCGTGGTGATCTTCCCTTCAAAGGAAATCTGCCTCTTAGAGCCCTTCAAAGCAACTAGTGTTTCCAAACCCCGCATTTCTAGTGCCTTGCCAAAAACCAAAATAAACCTACTCATTTTCTAACCAGTCAAAGATGAAATGAGCCAGTTATGCTCACAAATAAATAAACCTACCTACGTACTACGCCATGATGCCCTTCCCACGGGCTAACCATCCTTTGAAAGCCATTTTACGCAATAAACGCAAGCGGGTAATCAAGAGAGAGACGTCCTTTAGATCCTTCCACTTTTTCGCAAAATTCACTGATTAACTTTTTGGTTTGCCACCTTGTTCGAGTGAAGATAGTCGTCCATCAGCAATAATCTAGCCCCAAACACCCATCAATACTTGTAGCTCCCAAGGCCCTAGCCACCTCACCCAATAGGGGTGAGGTGGTGCCCACCCAGCCACCCACAAATATTGTTATAATTATTATTAATATAGTGATTTACTATTATATTGATTATATTAATAGTAATAATATTATAACTATCATAGTAGTTAATTTATACCATAAAATATTAAAAACATAAAAACATAGATAAAGATATTAGTTTAATGAAAAAAATAATACATTTTTTTTTAAATAGTGTGAATCCAAATTTGATTTTTGTAAGATTTAATGAAATGATTTTATAAAGCAAAAAATAAAAAATCATTCTTTAAAAAAAAAAAAATTGTTTTATCTGCCAATAACACACAATTTTTTTAACCAATATATGCACAAAAAATATTTTTTATAATTTGTAAAGTTAAATATTTTACAAGTTCACTTTAGGAAATTAATTTATTTTTATTTTTTTTGTTTAAATGTTGTTTTTGATTGGTTGAAAACTAAATTATTAATAACTAGTTAACTAAAAAAAGCCAAAGTCATTACAATAGGATTATGTCTAAGGGAAGTACTGATAATAATAAAATAAAATAAAAATTGTATTATTCTTTCCATTAGACTAATATTTTTGTTATTTATGTTTTAAATATTTTATAGTATAATTTAATTATTATATCCTCTCCTTTTCATTAATATTTTTTTGAATCATCGTGTATATTTTTATATTAATTATATATATAGGTTCTCTAAAAAAATTATAATCGATAATATATAGGTACATAAGATAACCTATATTATTTTAGGTCTTTATTATATATAATATACAACCTATTTTAATATAGATAATATTAATTTATATATAATTTATATTAATCTAGAATTTATATTATATTATTTCTATTTATATCTTATGTTATTGAAGGTAATATTTTGTAGGTAAATAAGTTAATCTACATTATGTAGGTACTAGCACTTGCACCCAAAGGAGATTCAAGGATTTCGTCGATAGAAAATTATATGTATGTTAATATATTAGAGATTGTTTGTATGTGTGTGTGTTTGTATGGATGCCATGTGCTACAAATTCTAATTTAATATGGTTGGATTAGGAAATTAGTAATAAGTGTTAAATAATGGAATGAAATAGACTCATCAATACATAAGTAAGCATGGTATTGTAGACTAGTTTGAAATATATACAATATTGATTGTAAAATGTAAAAAAAATTGGTAATGCATATTTTCTTATATCAAATTGAATGATACTCTCATAACAATTATAGTTGTGGCAATTTGGTTTTCCATGAATCCACTTTATATCGTACAGTTTTTTTGGTTCCTACCTGTAGACGTCCAATTTTGATCACTTCCACATGATCAAACGCGTCTCCCTATTCATCTGGTTGCTCATCCCCTTTGTCAATATTAATTAAACCAGGTGTTTAATTAATACCCTGCATCTTGCACAAAAGTCCTAAAGTATTTAATTTAATACTTTGCCCCTCTTCCTCCTCTAAATTAAATAAATATGCCCTTTTATTTAATTTAGTCATATTCCCCTTTTGAATTAAAATTCATTTTTTAATTCATCTTTTCTCTCTCATGGTCACATCCTCCAACTTTTGCAAGTTGGTCCCTAATCCATTTTAATTATTTTCATCTTCTTCTAATTAACCAGGTTAGCATGTGCACACCCTTAATCATCATTAAGGTCACATCCTCCATAATTTCCCACTTGCCTCTAATCAGTCATTAGTCCATCTAACCGAAAACTCTGCACAACCTTAATCATTTGATTAGCCTAACCTAATCCTTATCCTATTTATGGCACATGTCCTTGAGTCAACCTTATTAAAGGCTTTCTCCTTTTGGACAAGGCATCCCCCTTCCCCATGTGAATTTTTAATTCACCTTTTAATCCCCCAAGGCACCTAAAAGGAATTTTTAATTTCTTCACTTCTCCCCACATGTCCTCTATTCATTCTTTATTCCTTCTCTCATCCCCATGAGAATATTTGAGGGATTTTTAATTCCTCACATGTCCTCTCACCCACATGGGACAAGGACCTCCTTTATGAGGAGATCTTGTCCAATCCCAAGGTACTTTGTACCCCTCTCCATGTCATGTCCTCCCTCCACCTCATGTCCACTTCACCTTTTAGGGCTATCTCACATGCCACATGTCAAGATGTGAGGGCTTGTGAGTTCTCAACTCACCTTAGCCCTACATCTTGATATTTGGTGGCTCAATCTTGGCCGTCCATTTCCCCTAGGATTTCTCAAAAATCCTATAAATACCCCCTCTTTTCTCTCATTTTGGGAGAGATCATTTTGTGCTAGCCAAACTCTTGCAGTTTTGTTTCTCAACCAACACTTAGCTATTTTCATGTTTCCAAGCATCATTTGCATCTCACATCTCACATCTTGTGCCATCCAAGGAGCATACATGTCAAAGATCGAAGGGCCAACCAAAGGATCGACTCAACGCAAGGTATAAAGTTCCATTTCGTTGCTTTGTCTTGCATTGTTTCCAACTTAGGCTAATCTTGAGGTGTAGGTTGTTTTAAGTTGTTTTATTTGCACTCTTTAACTTGTTGCTTGATTTCTAACGCTCTATTTCGACCTATCACATTCGCTATTGATCTGCAAATCCCACAAACTGCCCATTTTCTTCATCACGCTATTTTTGCATTTTTTCAAGGTCCACAGCAGTGGTGGTGGACTGGCCTAACAGAGTGGCTGGATATAGTCCGTAGGTATGACTGGGCTCCAACAGAGGGCGGATAGAGGTCTCAGCCGGTGCATGAGATCGGGCCTAACAGAGTGGCTGATTTGTCCTCCTAAGTGGCAGACTGTCTCAGAAGTGAAGTGACCTCGTCTCAAGAAGGGCGACTGCCTCCCTGACAGAGGCATGACCGTCCCTCACATTAAGCAGGGGATCTGCCTGATGCAGTGGCGATTCTGCCCTACGAGTGGCGGACCTGGCTCTCCGAATTTCAAGTTTTTTCTGATTGTCTTTTGGTAAAATAGGAACATAGTTTAATTAAAGGGTGTCAATAAACCTTGTTTGGCGTGTTTGGGAAGGCTATTTGACGTATCCAATCCCCTTGCGCCATTTGACGATCCTGGGTGACGAGAAATCGTAGCTTTCCAAGTCCTTTTGAGTCACCCTTTTTCACTTTCTTAGTGGGACCTGCTTGGGGATTTCATCACCCCAAGGGACAATTCCAACCATGGCGCATCTACGGGTATATAAAGGAGGGAGAGTGAAAGCCACCTCAATCCAACCACACGCTTGTAATTACGGAAGGCCGATGACGCGGAAGAGCTGGTCTGAGCCTCTAGCATCTCGCTAAGGTTCTCACTCCACGCTTGTAATGTGGGTTGGTGTTCACCGCTTTGGGCCTCACGCATCTGTGTATATCAAGGACTCCTTAGAAACCATGTGCATCCTAGAGTAGAAGACTTTGTTGACCATACCCGTTTCTACTAATCTTAGGGTGGTGCTGCTTGAATTGTCTTTCTTGTGCAAAAACCAGTGATTATCGATTTGGCCAAGTCTTTTCATGATTGCTACAATTTGGGTCCTTTGCCTTTGCCATCCATCAAAAAACCAAGCTTAAGTTTATCCTTTGGCGGACTTAACCTTATCTTTTAGCAAACCTGTCCTTGTGCTGTGGCGGATTTGTCCTAGTTCTGTGGAGGATCTGTCCTACTGCTGTGGCGGATTGGTCCCAGTGAAGTGGCGGATTGGTCCCAGTGCAGTGGCGGATTTGTCCTAGTGCAGTGGCGGATTTGTCCCAGTGCAGTGGTGGATTTGTCATGTGGTTAGAAAGCAAGCAACAAGTCAAAGAGTGCAAATAAACAACTTAAAACAACCTACACTTCAAGATTAGCCTAAGTTGGAAACAAAACAAGACAAAGCCACGAAATGGAACTTTATACCTTGCGTTGAGTCGATCCTTTGGTTGGCCCTTCGATCTTTGACATGTATGCTCCTTGGATGGCAAGATGCAAGCTAGATGAGGATGTGAAGATGGATGCAAGTGGATGAAAATGTGAAAATGGCTAAGTAGAAGTTGAGAAACAAAACTGCAAGAGTTTGGCTAGCACAAATGATCTACCCAAAATGAGAGAAAAGAGGTGGTATTTATAGGATTTTTGGGAAATCCTAGAGGAAATGGACGGTTGAAATTGATCCACCAAATATCAAGATGTAGGGCTAAGGTGAGTTGAAAACTCACAAGCCCTCACATCTTGACATGTGGCATGTGAGATAGCCCTAAAAGGTGAAGTGGACATGAGGTGGAAGGAGGACATGACATGGAGAGGGGTACAAAGTACCTTGGGATTGGACAAGATCTCCTCATAAAGGAGGTCATTGTCCCCATGTGGGTGAGAGGACATGTGAGGAATTAAAAATTCCTCAAATATTCTCATGGGGATGGGAGAAAGAATAAACAATGAATAGAGGACATGTGGGGAGAAGTGAAGGAATTAAAAATTCCTTTTAGGTGCCTTGGGGGATTAAAAGGTGAATTAAAAATTCACATGGGGAAGGGGGATGCCTTGTCCAAAAGGAGAAAGC
>VDFB02025011.1:45134-56769 GCA_007258455.2 Sequoia sempervirens
TGGTCTCAGCCAGTATCTCGGGGCTAAAGGTTCTCACTCACGCTTGTAATGGGTTGGTGGTTCACTCGCTTAGCCTCAATGCATCGTGTATATCGAGGACTCCTTAGAAACCATGTGCATCCTAGAGTAGAAGACTTTGTTGACCATACCCATTTCTACTAATCTTAGGGTTGTGCTGCTTGAATTGTCTTTCTTGTGCAAAAACCAGTGATTATCGATTTGGCCAAGTCTTTTTATGATTGCTACAATTTGGGTCCTTTGCCTTTGCCATCCATCAAAAAACCAAGCTTAAGCTTATCCTTTGGCGGACTTAACCTTATCTTTTAGCAAACCTGTCCTCGTGTTGTGGCGGACCTATCCTTGTGCTATGGCGGATATGTCCTAGTGCAGTGGCGGATCTATCCTAGTGCAGTGGTGGATTTGTCCTAGTCCAGTGGCGGATCTTTCCTAGTGCAGTGGCGGATCGGTCCTTTTGCAGTAGCGGATCTGTCCCAATTCAGTGGCGGACCTGTTCTATTGCAGTGGCGGATCTGTCCAAACACAGTGGCGGACCTGTCCTTTTGCAGTGGTGGACCTGTCCCTTTGACCATTCTATACCATCATCTGGCATTCATTGTCCCTCTATTTTGAACACCGAAACGATCATTTAGTGTCCAAAACAAACATCTGAACATCCGTTCTGAGCCCCCATCCCTTCGTTCTAAGGGTCATTTGTCCTGAATAGTCTTTTGCTTGTTTCGAGAGCCATTCATCTACCTTGAGACACTCCCCATCTGTCCTAAACACGCTTTCATCTCTGATCTCTGTTATTCCATATAAACCCCGTTGGAGTCATCATCCAAGTTGACCTAGGTATTCATCCCTAATCACAATCATCATAGCTGGCTTAGGATCACTATCCATCTTAGGTCAGTTATCCTTTTCGACCCAATCAATCCGCTTCTATCTCAAGTTGGATTCAGTGTCGTTATCATACATCCACCTTTTAATTAATACCTAGTGTTACCAAGGATCCTTCTTAAACTCGGTTGTGGATCTTAGTCTTCATTGTATCTATCATCACATCAATCCTAATCATCGTATCGATCTGATCCCCACATCATCAAACCTATTCGGATCAAAACCTGGAATCTAGGTTAATCCAACATCTACCAATCAATCCAATCCAATCCCATCAAGCCAATCCACGTCGACCTAATCAATCGTCGTCAACTAATCTTTCATCAAAATCAAATCGATCCTTCATCATCAAGGTCTTTCTAATACCTTGATCCCTGTCATCATCTTGCATGCCCGTTCAGACTCAATCACAGGCAAAGAAAATGGCCGACCAACAAGCCCTAAATGCCCAATCGAACAACCCTCAAAATCCCACCAACACGGTCAACATCTCATCAGATCCCAACTATGGTGTTAATATCCCTCACGATCCCCACAACGGCACCTCATCGCAATCCAATGTGGATGGTCAAAACACGTCACCACCTGGGGAGGAAAACATGGCCGAGCAACCAGAGCTCACATTCGAGGAGCACTTTAGCAACCCAGTTAATGCACAAATGACGGAGCGCCTTCTCGAAAGACATGGTGACCAAATCTTGGCTCACTTGATTGACAAAGGTGTCAAGTTGCCGTCAGGTGTCGACTTATCCAAGTATGGCACCTCCACATCCAATGTACCCCAAGGTGCCCATGACATCCCTAGTAGCTCGTATGTCCCCAATGTTCCTTCCGTAGGAGGCTGGCATCAACCTGAATTCGGCAACGCTGTCCTATATCTCGTTGGCAATCCCACACATCCCACCATCTCGGTCACAGGAGCACCTCAAACCATTGATCCCAATGATCCCTATGCCTATGGCATGCCGCAAAACATCCCGCAACCACAACCATTAATGCTACTGGCACCGCCCCCTCGAACTCGCTTCTCGTCAACGCTGGGGGCAACCCTTTCGCTGCCTTGCCCCCACCTCCCGGGGCAACAAATCCTCCACCGTCGTCATTCCTATCTCAACAACCGCCCCAATCCAACATCCCTCCTCCATCGTCATCCAACCCTCCACCATCGTCCCAATCCAACATCCCTCCTCCGTCGTCATTCAATCCTCCCCCGTCATCCCAATCCAACATCCCTCCTCCGTCGTCATTCAATCCTCCCCCGTCATCCCAATCCAACATTCCTCCACCATCGTCATTCGTATCCCAACAACCTCCCCAATCCTACGCTCCCACTAGTGCTCAACAACCTCCCTCACACAACATCTCAATCGCACCTCCACCTCAACAACGACCATTGGTCAATCCCTTATTCTCAGCACAACCATCACAACACCAACCGCAAGGAAATCAACCTCGGCCTTCAGCCTCGACCATATCTCCATTCCTTGCATCCATTTTACGCCCATAAGCGCAACCACCACAGAACATCCCATCTCGCCCATCACAGCCACCAACTATGCATCAACAACAATATCAACAACCACCCCACCATTACAACTATTACAACCAGCCCCAATATCAACAACCCCCCTATGGGGCATCGCAACAGTCATATCAACACCCCCAATATCTGCAAGCTAATGAACAACACCTTCTCCATACTTCCCAATAGTATGCCACCCATAACTACCAGACCCATCCATATTCTGCCTCGCAATAACCTCTTTATCAGCAAGATCCATTGGCGTATCAACAAGGGCTGCCACCCCCTCATCCATATGCCCATCTCCAAACATCCTCTCAGAATCCACAATCGTCCTACCATCAATGCCCGTCCAACACACCAGTCAATACAGACATCCTGGAAATCAAAGCTGCACTAAAGGATCTCCAGGCAGGGACTAGCAAGCAATCGTTCAAGTTCGAAGATATATGCCCCTATCCGTATGATCCCTCCATCTCATTGATTCCCTTCCCCAAGCATTTTGAGATTCCAAAATTTGACAAATATAAGGGGAACAAAGATCCTAAGGCCCACCTACGGGAGTTTTACTCCCAGTGTCAAGAAGTGATCCACAATGACAACTATCTCTTACGTCTGTTCCCTCGAAGTCTGGGAAGTGATGCACTAGGGTGGTTCATGACCCTCGACAAGGGATCTATAAAATCTTTTGCGGATTTGTCAGAAAGGTTTGTCTCCTACTTCTCCTTCAACTTGGAGAAAGATACTAATACCCTAGATCTTCTCAAGGAGAAACAACGTGAAGGGGAAACCTTTACTAGCTACCTCCAAAGGTGGCATGCCCTAGCAAGCCAAATGAAAACCCCTTTGAAAGAGAAGGACATGGTCACCCTTTTTGTGGAGAACTCTCATCCTGACATGGCCCACAACTTCCGATTACATTGTGTCACCACTTTCGCGGAGGTAGTGGAGAAAGGACCCATCCTTGAGCGTGCCCTTGTTGCCAAGGGGCACATCAAAATATATAACCAAGATATGGAAAGGATATCCAACGACAAACCACATTTTTGGAACAAGAACAAGAATGTAGTCAATGATGGTGTCACTGATACTAAATATGTCCAAGTGGCCAACGCATCCCAGAAACAACAGCAATCTGTACCTAATGCCATATCCGTACCGCAAGGGACACCCCATCCTCCCCAACAGTCCAATCAAAATAACCAAGGGAACCCTAAACGCCAATATGCTCAACTTAGAGAACCCTTGAGTGTCGTCTTCAATAAACTGTTGCAGATCAGCTATCCAATCACGTACCCTATCACCAAGCCACTTGATGAATCCAAACCTAAGCCCGCATGGTTTAGGGAAAATGAATATTTCGAGTTCCACAAAATCAAGGGACACTCTTTGAATAAGTGTCAAGGTTTAAAAAACTACGTCCAGGATCTCATAGATCGAGGTGACATCAAAGTTGATCCTAATCAAGCTCCGTCGTCCAATGCTCAGTTGCAGATCTATCAAAATGCCTTCCCAAACCATAACCAAGGCCTGAGCACTTCCAACAGTAATCCTCAAAACAACAGCACAAATAACGTGAGTTAAAAGAATGTACCCCTCAATTACGAGGGTATTATTCATTACATTGAGTAGGTAGAACCTTGTATATCCATGATACATGTCAAAGCTAAAGACTCTCAATGTGCTATTACCACACAACGAGCCCGCATCACCATTCCTGCAGCCTCTGTACCTGCCCAACCGACTCCTGTAACTTCCCAGTACAATATCCTTGATCACTTGGGAAAGACCCCTGCACATATCTCCATCTTGGATTTACTCAAGTCTTCCCTCGTGTATCAAGAAATCCTTAATAGAGCCCTACAGGAAACCCATGTGCCTAATAATATGGATCCTACACAGTTTCAAGCCTTGGTAGGATACCTAGCTTCATCTCACCAACTACACTTCAGCCACGATGATATGCCCAACATTGATGCTAATCACAATCGCCCCTTACATATTGAAGTCGTAGTCGCTCGACATAAAATAAAAAGGGTCTTGGTAGATAATGGCTCTGCCCTCAACTTGTGCACTTTAAAATTCATAAAGCAGGTGGGGTATACCCAAGCAGACCTAAGTAACCAAATTATTACAATCAAGGCTTAATACAATGCAGAAAGAAATTCAGAAGGGATCATCAATCTTCCTGTCCAAGTGGGACCGGTAGTTTAGTACATCACCTGCCATGTCCTTGATCTGGACTTACCATATAACCTCCTCCTCGGTCATCTGTGGCTACATGCTATGCAAGCCGTTCCCTCCACCTTCCATCAATGGCTCAAATTCCCTGTCAACGGACAAGAGGTCACCATCTATGCCAACCCCCAACCATTCGAATATTGCCGCGCTCTAGAGGCATCATTTCCCCATTTACATTATTGTCTTGGGGTTGAAATGGGGGCATCTCAGTCATCACCTGTCAATCCACCATCCACCGTAAAAACCACGCCATCCTCCACTGATCCTACCGTCACAAAAGTCCAGATCATTAACAAAGGGTCTGGCGAGTATGAAATGCATACTGCTCTTAATGTAGCAACCATGCCACCATCGCCACACGAGTATGGTCAACCTTCCCATGCTACCCCAAAAGAGGACAAGACTATCACCTTCCGTGGCAAAAACATCCCTACTACCACTTTTGTATCCCCAAGTATCAAGACAGATGTGCCCGAAGAAGACATAAGCCAATGGGTTTATCGAGAAGAGCCTCAACCGGAAACTCCTCTTAAGGAATACTTCCAAGAAAAGTACCCCTGGCCGACAAAGTTTGTGGAAAAGCATAACTATCAAGGCAGAGGCCTAGGAAAGCAAGAACAAGGGCGGTTACAACCCATTGATACTTCTCTGCGAACAAAAAATGTGGGCATTGGGTATGACAGAAAGCAGAAAGGCCCCGAAACATCGTCTAATGTTTCCAATAGTGTAGCTGTGGACAATGGCTCATTAGAAGACATACCCGAGGAAGAATCCATCATACGTGCATACGATGACATCAATCACGCCGACCTATCCTCCATGTTCGAATGCCTATTCGTCTGCACTATTAGCCTATCCCTTCGCCATCCTGAGCTCATTGATTGGGACCTACGAACTAGCACACCTGTCAGTATATCTGCGGATACCTATGTTAACCTCATGGGATTGGGGGAGGATGAACACTCCAGTCGCAAAAGTAAGAATAAGAAAAATAACAAATGGTCATCTAGTGAAAACCTCCCTGAGGCACTTCGTGACCTTGAAAAAGTCAAAATAAAGCACACATCTAATGGTGAAAACCTCGAAGAGGCGCTAGAAGATGGAGATGTTCATCTTCCCCTTATGGGAACTCAACTATCTGCCAGATCATCTGTTCTGATTGAAGAGATGCAAGAGATTAATTTGGGAACTGCTGAAAATCCTCGGATCACCTATATAGCCAAGTCACTCTCTGAACAAGAGTTTCCAATCTTTGCACAGCTACTCCAGGAGGGAGTTGTTAACTTTGCTTGGTCATACTCAGACATGCCAGGCTTAGATCCCACCTTGGTGGTTCATCACCTGGACATTCGCCCAGATGCTCAACCTGTCAAGCAAAAACTCCGCAAGATGCATCCGCAAGTCGCGTTGTTAGTCAAGAAGGAATTAGAGAAGTTACTAGAGGCAGGATTTATCAGACCAATTGACTACTCTGAATGGATCTCCAACATAGTGCCAGTAGCTAAACCAAATGGTGACATTCAGATATGTACGGACTTCAGGGATCTCAACAAAGCTTGCCCCAAAGACGACTTCCCCCTACCCAATATTGACATGTTGGTCGACCTAACAGCAGGACATGAGATGTTGTCCCTTATGGATGGCTTCTCCGGGTACAACCAGATTCAAATTGCACCTGAAGACCAACACAAAACCGCCTTCACCACTCCTTGGGGCACTTTCTGTTACAATGCTATGCCCTTCAGTCTCAAAAATGTAGGGGCGACTTATCAGAGGGCAATGACGGTCATCTTCCATGACCTCATACATATCATCATGGAAGACTATGTTGATGACCTATTAGGGAAATCCAAAACACGAGCAGAACATCCTGCCCTCCTAAAGAAGATATTTGAGCGGTTAGAGCATTATAAGTTGCGGCTGAATCCAAAAAAATGTGTCTTTGGGGTCACTTTTGGAAAATTGTTGGGTTTCATAGTCTCTCGCAGGGGCATTGAGGTTGATCCCGCTAAGGTAAAGGCTATCCTAGACATGCCCCCTCCACGCAATCTCAAACAGTTAAGAAGCCTTCAGGGAAAAATGCAGTCCATCCGTCGCTTCATTGCTCAGCTGGCAGACAAGTGTCAACCATTCACTCATCTTCTGAAAAAAGATTCCACCTTCCGATGGAACCCGCAATGTCAGATGGGATTTGACAAGATTAAGGAATATTTGGCCCATCCACCAATATTGATGCCACCTATTCCCGGCAAGCCCCTCTTGCTCTACATCTCCGCCACTTCAGTCGCACTGGGGGCATTGTTGGCGCAGCATGATGAGTTGTCAAAAGAAAGGGCAGTCTACTACATCAGTCGGACATTGGTTGGCTACGAGCTAAACTACTCTCCCATGGAAAAAGCGTGCCTCATACTAGTCTTCAGTACACAGAAGCTCCGCCATTACATGCTCAGTCACCCAGTCAAGTTAATCGCCAAGATCGACCCATTGAAGTACCTGTTATCTAGAACCACTCTGACTGGCCGCATGGCTAAGTGGGTCATGCTCCTCAGTGAATTCGACATAGAATACGTGGATCGCAAGGCTATCAAAAGACAGATAATTGCAGATCAGTTGGCGGAAGCTCCTCTAGTTGACACTCACCCACTGATCACAGAATTCCTTGATGAGGAAGTCTTTTCAGTTGAGGAAACCCCCATGTGGACACTATATTTTGATGGATCGTACACACATAATGGATCGGGGGCAGGAATTTTATTAGTTACCCCTCAAGGTGACTACATTCCCAAGTCATTCAGGATAGCATTCCCATGTACCAACAACATGGCCGAATACGAAGCTCTCCTCACCGGCCTCAAAATTGCCAAACAGTGGCACATAACTTAGTTGAAAGTCTTCGATGATTCCTTGCTAGTCATTAGGAAAGTTAATGATAAGTTGTTACCCTACAAGCGCATGGTGGATGATTTCAAGAAATACTTCACCTCCATACAATTTGAAGAGATTCCCAGGGTACGAAACAAAGCAGCTGATGCGATGGCCACTATCGGCTCCCTCCTAGACATGCCCAAAGATCGAACAGAGTGTGAGTTCCTTGTAGAACAACTGTTAATCCCAGCATATGATATCCCTGAGACTGAAATGGTGTGCGAGATTGTGGGTCCCACCTCCCCATGGTACCAAGACATCTATACCTACCTCCGTGATAACACTATACCCCCAGACCTTACCCGTAACCAACACAAATCCTTCATCCATCGCTCTTCTCGATACGTCATCATCAGAGATACGCTTTATCATCGTGGGTATGATGGAATCCTCCTTAGATGTCTAAATGAGACCGAAGCCCATACTACATTAACGGAGGTACATGGCGGTGTTTGTGGAGCCCATTCAAATGGTATGGCTCTAGCCAAGAGAATCTTACGAGCAGGGTATTATTGGTCTACGCTGGAACATGATGCTTGCGAGTTTGTAAAGAAGTGTCTCCCATGTCAGCAACATGTAGATTTAATCCATGCTCCAACACAAGATCTTCAACCCCTCCTAGCACCATGGCCATTTTCTCAATGGGGTTTTGACTTGATTGGCAAGATTCACCCACCATCATCCGACGGCCATACATTTATCATCACCGCCACCGAGTATTTCACTAAGTGGGGGGAGGCAATGCCCCTCTGGCAAATCACCGGCATTCAGATCTCCAAATTCATCCTTTACCATATTCTCTGCAGATATGGTATCCCGTCCACCATCATTTCCGACAATGGGAAACCATTCAAGAACCAAGCCATGAAACACCTATGCGATACTTTCCATATTCAACACCGTTGGTCAACGCTGTATTACCCCCAGGGCAATGGTCAGGCAGAAGCGACCAACAAAACCCTCATCCGTATTCTCAAAAAGGTTGTCAATCACACTGGACGAGATTGGCACCTCCACATTCACCCTGCCCTCTGGGCATATCGCACATCCATTCGCACCCCCACAGGCGCCACCCCCTACTCTTTGGTGTTTGGTGCTGAAGTCGTCTTGCCAATCGAGGTTGAACTTCCATCATTGAGAATCTCTCTTAAGAACCTTATCAGTGAAGAGGATGCTCGTGTTGCATGGCTTGCACAGCTAGAGTTACTGGACGAACACAGAATAAAGGCCTACGATCATCTGCAAGCATATCATAATCGCCTCAAGCGTAGTTACAACAAGAAGGTTCGTCCTCGCCAATTCCAGGTGGGTGAGCTTGTTCTTAAGGAGAACCAACGTACTCAGCAAGATCAGGACAAGAAACGAAAATTTGAGGCAAATTGGTTGGGGCCCTATATCATAGCTGCTAAATATGGATCAGGGGCATACAGGTTGACTACTCTTGAAGGAGACCCCCTTGACGAGCCTATCAATGTCATGCATTTGAAAAAGTTCTACGCCTAAGTCTGCTCGGTTACCCCACCTGGTCAAAAATCAAAAAAATCAAAAAATCAAAAAAAATAAAAAAAAATCAAAAATCCAAAAATAGTCAAGAGAAATAAATCCGTCCTATGGTGAAAACCACTTTTTCGTGGCGCCTTGGATAAGTATGGGTGGTGAAAACCTGGCAACATGTGTCATCCATAGAGGGCTTAATCATTATCTACCTAGCATCCTAATTATTTTATGCTGTCATCCACACTATTGCCCTCACCCATCTCATCCCAGGCTGTTTGGTAAATATCGATTGAGCATTGGGCGATCCATCGAGTCTATCCCCCAGTCCTGAGCTTTTTTTTCGGTATCCCACTCTGAGCTTACGTCATTCACGCTCGTTTCATCAGGTAGGATCATCCATCGTGTCGGTCTCCACCTAGGTCCCATCCTGTCGCGTCCATTTGTCGAACTACGTTGCCCCTGCGCTGTCACGTAGGCAAGGTTGATCATTTGATTCGCCCCCGAGGCATTTGTCCATCATTATCGGTCATCATTAGTCTTCTTTTCACTTTATCCATGGTCTTTTCCGGAACTACGAGGGCTCTGCGCTTTCACGTAGGCAAGGCTAATCTATGATCAGCCCCCGAGCCCCTAGGTCTGTAGGTTATGTTGGTCTTTTGAGCTTCGCTATCGAGTTATGCCCACATCTAACCGGTTCTTAACAAACAAAATTCCCTTGTGTTACAAGATCTTGTCCCTCAGCAACATCCCATGTCAACTGGGTCATCTTATTTCGCATCCATCTTTGGTCTCAACAGGATGAATCCTTCCTAGCAGACCTCACCAATCCCATCCACCACCTTGATCCTATGGCAAAGGACTTGTTGTCTTGATTATGATCTTTTGATATTTTTGAATTTTTTTTATCATTTTGGGTTCCTTCCCATCACTTGTCAAGGTCGCCCTGGTCCACTATACCATGGCGTGCTTTGACCTGTTGAAATGGGGGCACACCTTAATCTTTTGTTTGTCTGCTATCTTCTCAAGTTATTCCTCATAAGACCCACCAAGATCTCTAGGTCTTGTGTTACGCTGGGACAACTTTGTGTGTTCGTGGTTATTACAGCACCAGGCCCGACCGAGGTCATCGTGACCTCGGGGTGCTGCGATAACCTTATTGTTTGTTGTGATTGTTTCATGCGTGGAGTACTCGCTTGCCTTGGTCTTCTATATCAAGGTGCTTGGTACCCTACGCTATAGTAAAAATCAATGCTCCAAAGATGGCAAAATCTCATTTTCACTGTATTTCCACCACTTTGCATGCACCGTTCATTTCCATCATCACCACAGCTTACGATTTCGGTTGTGCAAGTACTCTTGTTCCTCTCGTCGGTCCTCTTCCTCTTAGGATATTAATGGTTGTTTTTGGCAAATGAAATCTTCCATCTGCCTATCGCCTACCTGCATCCTCATAACGGTCTTTATTGACATGTAATTGCATCATAAATCATAGAAATGTTTGCATCAATCATAAATCATCCATCCATAAAAACATAAAGCATAAAAACATAAATCATCCATATAGACATGTGTATATATATATATGCATGCGGAATCACATCATGAATCATCTCATATAGCTGCATAAAGGAAACATCCTATATAATGTCAATACAGGCCATCACATAATCAAAATAATAAAATGTCATGATACAATACATCTCCATCATATATCACATAATAAGGTACAAAATCCAGAGATGTGGATCACCTCTGCTCTCTGGCGATATGAACAAACCACCCATCCTGTATCTGCCAAAAATAACCAATGTCCTGCATCTGTCTGCTCTACTGTGAGCTGCCCACATCTGACCTCTGCGGAGAATCGGGTGCTGACCCTCTATGTGCTGGTGTCCCTTGGTACTCGCGGGTGGGTGTCCCCTGGTACTCACAGGTGGGTGTCCCCTGATAACCGCCGTATGGAGATGGAGTCCACTGGTAGTCGCTGAAACCCCTGGTGCGTGTCCCTAGTGACCGGGATGGCCCTAGTGGCAATGGAGCCTGACTAACGTAGCGCGCTGTGTGCTGCGCTGGATCTGGAACAACCTGCTCATATACCCCCCTCTAGTAACTAGCCTGCTACATAAACTCATCCCCCTGTCCTGCTATCAGTCTCGCGGCATTCCTTTCATGCCTATACCGATCTCGATCTGCACTGATAGCCCGCCGCTCCCATACCCAGGCCTCCTGAGCTAGTATCAACTGTCGTATCTGCTCAGAGCCTCTATCCCTCTTAGCCTGCATCGCCTGTAACTGTGTGTGCAGCTCCTATACATCTGTCCCTGCACCTCCCCCCTCAACCATCACCCCCTGTAACTGAGCCCGTGCTGCATCCCTCTCGCCCTGTAAGGTCTACATCCGCGACTCTGCAGCATCCCTCTCCCTCTGTACAGCCTGTCCTCGCGCCATCACTGCATCTCTATCCCTCTGCAGAGCCTGCAATCTTAGCTCAGCCGAATCTCGCTCCCGTCGCAAGCTAGATGCCTGTGTTGTCGTTGTATCTCTCTCTCT
>VDFB02025011.1:58407-85526 GCA_007258455.2 Sequoia sempervirens
CTATTCTGGTCTCTTCCTTTGCAGAGTCATCCGCATTCTGTTTTTCTTCGAAACCCTATTATTCTAATAGTATTTCGAAGAGGGGCAAAATGTAGACGTCCAATTTTGATCACTTCCACATGATCAAACGCGTCTCCCTATTCATCTGGTTGCTCATCCCCTTTGTCAATATTAATTAAACTAGGTGTTTAATTAATACCCTGCATCTTGCACAAAAGTCCTAAAGTATTTAATTTAATACTTTGCCCCTCTTCCTCCTCTAAATTAAATAAATATGCCCTTTTATTTAATTTAGTCATATTCCCCTTTTGAATTAAAATTCATTTTTAATTCATCTTTTCTCTCTCATGGTCACATCCTCCAACTTTTGCAAGTTGGTCCTAATCCATTTTAATTACTTCATCTTCTTCTAATTAACCAGGGTTAGCATGTTCACACCCTTAATCATCATTAAGGTCACATCCTCCATAATTTCCCACTTGCCTCTAATCAGTCATTAGTCCATCTAACTGAGTACTTGCACAACCTTAATCATTTGATTAGCCTAACCTAATCCTTATCCTATTTATGGCACATGTCCTTGAGTCAACCTTATTAAAGGCTTTCTCCTTTTGGACAAGGCATCCCCCTTCCCCATGTGAATTTTTAATTCACCTTTTAATCCCCCAAGGCACCTAAAAGGAATTTTTAATTCCTTCACTTCTCCCCACATGTCCTCTATTCATTCTTTATTCTTTCTCTCATCCCCATGAGAATATTTGAGGAATTTTTAATTCTCACATGTCCTCTCACCCACATGGGGACAAGGACCTCCTTTATGAGGAGATCTTGTCCAATCCCAAGGTACTTTGTACCCCTCTCCATGTCATGTCCTCCCTCCACCTCATGTCCACTTCACCTTTTAGGGCTATCTCAATTGACACATGTCAAGATGTGAGGGCTTGTGAGTTCTCAACTCACCTTGGCCCTACATCTTGATATTTGGTGGCTCAATCTTGGCCGTCCATTTCCCCTATGATTTCCCAAAAATCCTATAAATACCCCCTCTTTTCTCTCATTTTGGAGAGATCATTTTGTGCTAGCCAAACTCTTGCAGTTTTGTTTCTCAACCAACACTTAGTTATTTTCATGTTTCCAAGCATTATTTGCATCTCACATCTCACATCTTGTGCCATCCAAGGAGCATACATGTCAAAGATCGAAGGGCCAACCAAAGGATCGACTCAACACAAGGTATAAAGTTCCATTTCGTTGCTTTGTCTTGCATTGTTTCCAACTTAGGCTAATCTTGAGGTGTAGGTTGTTTTAAGTTGTTTTTTTGCACTCTTTTAACTTGTTGCTTGATTTCTAATGCTCTATTTTGACCTATCACACTACCAAATAGGATCCCCATTCTTTTCTTCACATTAAGTGTTGTAGATACTAAATGGCTAGATTTACATCAACTATTTTTTAATGGCATACCATCAAGACCGCAGACTAACAAAGACCACAAAGATAACATTATTAATAACCCACATGCCACAACCTTATACTTGCATCAATGATTCACAATTTTTCATGAAGAATTAATACAAAAACTTTTGTGTGCAAAAGATTATTGGTATAGATATGAATGACAACATCGAGGGTGTGCACAAAACATGTGTATCATCAAATTTCATAATCCTAAGCGTAGCTACTCTAATACAAACAACCATTCATCTTCCTTGAGAGTATGCCATTTATGTAATACACAAGAATTTTTTTTGTTTCAAATCTAATATACCTTGCATGCATCTTTCTTTAATTAATTATTATGTAATAAGGCAAAAGAGTGGACACTTTTGGAAAATTAACAAAATATTCAACCCTTGTTTCAGTGCTAGTGGCATAGTTACTTGACAGTTGGACACATTAGAGACAAAACCCTGCAAGAAAGAAACTATGATTAATGGGTGTGCTCAAAATAGTTATGTCAATGAGGTGTTCAAAATATTTCGTTGAATTGGAATGCTATGAAGTCAAATCATTTTACTATGATAAATGTGTTCTCTGTATGTGGTGATTTAGGAGCTTGGCATAAGGGTGAGGAGCTACATTCATACATAATCAGAAGTGGATTTGAGTCCAATCTATAGGTTTTTTATGCTTGTATAAACATGTATAATAATTATGGAAGAATTGAGATTACACAAAAAAATTTAGATAGAATATCTCAAAATGATGTTACTTCTTGGACAACACTTATTGTAGGGTATGGAAAAAATGGGTTTGAAAAAGAAGCCCTTAACCTTTTTAGCCAAATGAAATAGGTCAAAGTGGATCCCAATTGCATTACTTTGATTGCTATTTTGGTCATGTGCAATAATGAAGGCCTAGTGGATGAAGGTTGGCAATGCTTTGAGGGCACAAGTCAAAACTATAACATTACACCTATAATGGAGCATTACACATGCCATGTTGATCGTCTTGGCCACATAGGGTGTTTGAATGAAGCATACATATTAATTCAAAAAATAACGCTAGGACCTGATGCTGGTGTATGAGAAGCCTTGATGGGTGATTGCAAGATTCACTACAATTTCAAGATAGAAGAAGGTGCACAACACCTCCTTGATTATTTAACACGACTTTCCTATTACAATTGATGATTTTGAAGGATCCCATGGTAAAATTTTACTAAGTATAGGGAAAAATCTTAGCATTATGTGATTTAGATATTAGAATGGAAACTTATTTAAAATTGTAACTAAGAAATAAGGAAACATTTAAAGACCCAGATAAATAATTTTTCACTTATGGAAAAAGTTTAGTAGTCTTATGTTTTGGGAAGTATTTCTAACTAAACCTATCTTTTCTCTTCCTATACTTTGTACTTAATTAGGACCAATGTTGAAATATGTAGAGAAGTTTAACCTTATTGCTTGCATAAGACCTTCAAGAAAAATACTAATAACAATGTCTTAACCATACAAAAGGTCCACACTTTAGGACATGTTTTCTTATGAAGTATTATATATTTTTTGATTAAATTTTTTTCTAGACTCTACAATATTGCTTGTTTGAAGAATTATAACATATAGTTCGATAATCCACAACTTCAAGAAAGAACCTAAAAAATTGCATAAAGAAAAGACTTGATAGATCAATGGTAAATTCGTGAGGCTCTATCTTAATTTTTTTAGGACACTAATCCCCCATTTACAATTACAAACAATAAATTTGTTTCACAAATAAAAAAATCCATAATTCATCACTACAGGTTGGTCATATCATAATAACCACTTGTGCAAAACCTCAATTTCTAAAAAAGGTGTAATTTATTTTATTAAAAATTATCCCTATTAATTCACATAAGAAAAGACTTGCTTTTTGTTCTCAAAACTTGAAATCCATTGATAAACTAATTGCGGTGCAAATAGAACTTGGAATTTCAAACATATGGGAAAATAATACAAAATATTTTATGTACAACTCTCATGTTAGGAAACAGAAGAATGATATAAAGAAATTAAAGAGTTGTAGAAAGATCTAAGTTATTAAAATCTTTTTTCTCAAGCAATATTGTCCAAGAATTGATGGATTGGTAATTTTTATTATATAATTATTGAATAAAATTAAGCATAGAAATACATTTCCATTAAGCAAATGTTGCTACAATGTAATTCAATTATTTAATAATAGTAAAAAATTTATAATAATCAAAATTAAAATAGTAAATATATTATTGATATTCATTTTCATCAATATGTTGTTCGTTGCAAGCTCTCAGTTTAATTCATCTTTATAATATTCACTTTTTGAGACATTTAACCTTTAAGCTTTTTTGATCCATTTATTTGTGTTATACCATATTATTTTATTATTCATTCTTTCATTATGTTTTCATCATTTTTTTCCTATTTTCACTTTTACTTCATTTTTCGATCTCCTCCCTCCCTACCATCTCCCACCACTTAACTCTTCTTAAGGTCATTTCTACAATCATATTCTTCATTATCCTCTTCCTATCATGAATCATTGAGTTAGGGTTAGGGTAAGGCCATTAGAGCTATTTATTCATTGTTTGAGACTTTTAACTTTAATCTTTTTTGATCCATTTATTTGTGTTATATCATATTACTATATTATTCGTTCTTCTCTTATGTCTTCATCATTTTTCACCTATTTTCACTTAAATAATTCATTTTCCAATCTCCTCCCTTCCTACCCTCTCCCACCACTTAACTCTTCTTAAGGTCATTTATACAATCATATTCTTCATTATCCTCTTCCTACGATGAATTATTTAGTGTTGTTAGAAACGTCAATTCAAAATAGCATGCATATTTAATCTAAAAGTGTTTACTCTATCATTCATGGACTTTGAAAATATCATACCATCTATAATCATCAATTTATTAATATTTAACAATTATTTATTTGAACGAAGAGATATAGTTGCACTTGTGTCTACTACGAATCAAATATGATAATTTAATGATTTTTAGTATGTATATATATTTATTTTATTTGTAAAATTTATTTGATATATAATAATTTGTAATATATCATTTATTAAATATGTTATTTATTTAAAATTTAGTGATAAAAATTAGGTTTATAGTTATGGATAGTGTTATGATCACAGTTAGGGTTAGAGATAGGTCTAGGATTAAGATAATTGTTTAAAATTTATTGTTAGGGGTAGAGTTAGGGATAGGGTTGGGGTTAGGGATAGAATTAGAGTTAGGGTATGAGTTAGGGTTAGGGTTAGGTCACTAAAATAACTAATTAACAATACTAAAACACTATAATTAACAAAACTTACATTTATTTTTATTCACATTAATAAAACTTGCATTTAATTTTTATCAAATCTAAAATATAATAATTGCAATACTATTAAGGCAAGTACTAGCCACTACGCGACACTTGTTTATTTAGGTTTACAGCTCTATTCAAATTTTTTGGTGCCAATATAAATAGTTTTTTAATTTTTTCCATAGGAGAGATTGTAAAATTGGGTTAGGTTTTGAAGAGTTAACTTAACCTTGAACCTTAATATATTTTTTTATAAAGAAATAAGAATTTGTATATCAATGAACATAATCAAAAGGTTGTATTTTGGAGAGCATGATAGTATGTTCAAATCTTTGGAAGTATGATATATAAGGGATATCCTTTAATCATTGGTTTTCAATGAAAAAGGTATCACGTATCAACATAGGTGTATGCTCCCATATCAAATAGCAAAATGATCTTGTAGATACAAAATCCTCCATCAAAAAGAAAAAAATAATATATGATAAATACAACAAAAATAAGTTCTAGAATTTGAGAGTTAATGATAATATTTATTTTGAA
The DNA here is from genome assembly GCA_007258455.2 of Sequoia sempervirens. Classification (NCBI taxonomy): domain Eukaryota; kingdom Viridiplantae; phylum Streptophyta; class Pinopsida; order Cupressales; family Cupressaceae; genus Sequoia; species Sequoia sempervirens. The sequence continues at coordinate 63,736 of VDFB02025011.1, forward strand.
ATTGACATAGAGTTATGACAAAGTGATCGTGAAGTCCGTCTAATAACATTTTGTAATCAAGGATATATTTTTGGAAGTCAAATTTATGACGATTTTATTGAAGTGGTGAATATTATAATTGTTAACGTTGAGCTTGACTCCAAGTTTAATACCTACTAAGCACAATAATGATTGGCATAGTTGAGATTGAGTTTGTTATTTAGAATAAATATTTGTTAAATATTGATGATCAAGTGATTTCGTAGTAAAGGACCTTTATAGATTGATTACTTCATTTTGAGTTTTATAGTCAAATCCCTAGTAGTATAGTTTTTTTATATTGAAACAAAGTAGATTACAAATAATAGAAGCTACCAAAAGGTAGTTGAAAAGAATAAGCATCTAGTTGACCATCAGAAAAAAAAGTCACAACAAAAAGGCTAAGAGTTCATTACATATATTGAACAATTTTGTTTTGACAAACAATACTAACATACTAAAATTATATCACTTGTTCTTTAATTTGTTGAAGTTGGTCCCTGACTTTCGCATTCCTCTTGCATAAAACTGGAAGTTACGAGGACAAAAGAACTACTTGAAGAAAAATATTAAAGTAAAGCCTTGAAGTTTTAGTTGTTTGATCATAGTTTTTAGAAAACACTACGTAACATCTAGCCTTCCATGCATGCCTTAAAATAACTTGTCTAATAGAATCAACAATAATATTATTGTGCATTTTCCAACCAAAAATAGCCTCTTTCCAATTTAGTTCATGAAAGAAAATAGTTAGAAAATTAATAAACACAGTTGTTCATTGCTTCTTAATAAAAATGCAATCCCAAAATATATGCTTCATATTCTTAACACATTGAAAAAAGGGGCAGTTGTTTTGTTGAACCATCATACATTTCAATCTATCCCCAATAGGTAGCTTGCAATGTAAAATTTTCCAAGCCAACACTTGTGTATCACGATCAGTTTTTGACTTCCATATTTAAGCACTAATTTTGGTCCAAAAATTGAAGCTAAATATACATTTCCACTTATGATTAAGACGAAAAAAATAGTTGAACGAACTAAATGACAATTGGCATGCCCAGTGGGACACGCCCATCAATGCTTTTGCTGGTTTGATGTGTAATCAATAATTTTCAGGCCTTTTCAGAGGTTATTCAAGCATATCTGGTGACTCCATGAAGTGGAAGAATAGTAAATCCAATGTTGTTGCAACACATGAGAAGGATACAAACAAGGAGTTCAAAGTATTTTGAGTATTTGCAATTGTCACCACCCAGAAGACAAGGCAAAACAACAAAAAGAACCCCTCCATTGAAGAGAGTTCAGTTGACACCACCTAGTGTAAGGCAAGAGTTTTTCTTCTCACCATTAAGGAGGCAGAGTAAGACTCATTCTGCTACACCAAGTTTCAGAATAGTAAGATCACCATCTAGTAGCTCAAATAAAATCACATTTGTTGCTTCTTCAGGTGTTGTACCTATATTTTCAAGTTTTGTTGCTTTAATTTCTACTGTTCAAACTCAAATCAATCCATCTCAACCACCTCCAATGGTAAGAAATCAACCATTTGTGTCATTTAATGGAGGAATTCCATTAAACTTGGCTTAGCATAATGACATACCAATAGTTGCACTTAAAAACTTGTCAATTTTCACTGGTGAGGATTAGACAACCCCTATTGAGCACATAAGGGATGTAGCATCATTGTGTGGGGTGCACCACATAACTCAAGAGGATGTAGTGATAAGGCTACTTGTTGCATCATTTAAAGGTAAGGATTTGTAGTGGTTTAGAGGTCTGCAAGTGGGGTCCATTGCAACTCTGGATTAACTGGGAGATAAGATGCATAAGTAGTTCTAGGACAAGTTTGATCACCTATCATTGGTAGAGCAGTTAACAACTATAAAGATAGCTCACCAGGAGAAAATGATAGATTTCAATTTCCAATTTCAGAAGACTTGGGACAAAATCCCAGCTATGGCGAGGCCTTCTCCTAAGCATGCTTTCTTATACTATCTAAAAGCTTTAAACAGTGAAATAGTGGTCATGACACAATCTATGGGAGGAGTGTCTTTACTAGATACATATGAGGTACCAACCAGGGTAGAAAATTGTTTAATTCAGGCAAGTAAGATTGCTCCTAGGCCACCAATGCCTATCTTTCTAGATATCCAGCCTAATATGCCTTTGCAAATTCCACCTTTGCCAGTTGTACCAACATTACTAGTTGTTGTTAGTCAAGAAAATGCACTCCAAGCTCATCTCAAGAGTTGCAAGAGATCAAAAGTCTACTTCAGACTTTTGGTAACAAGTTGTTGAACTTAGAGAAGTAGCAATCTCATACTAGACCTTTTCAACAACAAAATCAGGTTACAAATCAGCCTTATCAAGGTCAGCAACAATAGTACCAAGGCAATAGGCAACAATACCAAGGTAACTACCAAGGTCCAAGACAAAATATTAACACAAGGCCTTTTCAAATATATAATCATGCTCCTATTAGTGCAGCTAGGGACATTGTCCCTGTTCAAAACAACTTGGTTGTAGATTATGAGTGGTGTTATCCATGCAACCAACCACATAATCAAGCCACATGCTCAAATGGACTTATAAATCAGGCAGTAATAGTGTAGAGTGCTTCAAGTTCACAACAAAACACACCTAATGATGGAGCTCCATAGTAGTAGGATCAGCCTCCAAGTGATGTTACTCTATTAAACTGGCAAGGATAAGAGTTATGTGGAGTTAATGCAAATGATTCTCCAATTACTGAAAACACAAGAGAAAAGAAAAGAGCCTTTGAACTTGAACAAGCAGCTGATAAAGGAAAAGCAATAGCTGCAGAACCATCTACATCACAAGTGCCTCAAATTTTGCAGAGGAATCCACAAGGAGTAGCCAAGGAGTAGCCACACTTGCAAGCATATCATGTTGGTTTAAAGACCCATCAAAAAGTAAATCTAGTTGTGCCTTTTAACATCATTGAAAATATGAAAAAGATGAATGTAATGATGTCAATGTGGGATTCACTAGCTATCCCAGGTCAAAAGGACATGTTACAATTAGCTCTGTCTAATTTGAAAGTATCTAATGAGCCATCAGTAGGTCAAGTTAGAGTTATTTTCACAAACACTCCTCAAGATAATAGAAATCCACCAAGCAAAGAAGCAAGTAAGGATATCAAACCACCTCTATTTTATGTATCTGTGATTATAGGTGATAAATTAGTCCATAACTGTATGGTAGATAGTGGGGCTAGTAGCTCTATGATGCCAAAGCAAATTGCAGATAAACTAGGACTAAATATCAACCTTTAGAGAAGGGAGCAGTCTAGTTAGATGGAACCTTAGTAAATACTTTAGGTGTCATCAAAGGCTTGAGCCTTACACTTCATGCTTGTCCAAATTTTTCAGTTCCTCAAGATATATGTGTTATAGATCTACCACCTTTCTTTGCCTTGTGTTTATCAAGAGACTTTACAACTAAGATAGGAGGTTATGTATCTGTTGACTGGTCACATATGTTACTTAGAACGAGATATGGAACTAAGGTTACCATAAAGTCTAAAAAATTGGCCAAGGATCAGATAGAGCCTTATAATCCAAGTGTAATTAATGTTGTTCCAACTGCTACAGACACAAATTGTGTTGTTCTTAGTGACAATGAGCTTGTTGCTACTCAAGAGCTGCAAGAAGAAAGTGTGTCTGATGTGTTGTTATATGAATGTGTAGCAAAAAATGTGGTAGGTAACCCTGATGATCATATACAAGATGTTGGTATGGGTATCTATGTACTACATGAACCCATTATAGAAGTTCCAAACCTTGAAAAGACTACAAATCAATTGCTAAAGTAGCAAGATGAGCTTTGGGAGATGTATTTTGATATTTCCAAAAGTAAAAATGGAGCTGGTGGTGGTGCAATGCTTGTGTCCCCACAAGGTGATAAGTATTTTTTAGCTTTTTGTTTTGCTTTTGCATGCTCTAATAATACTGTTGAGTATAAGGGACTTATTGAAGGTCTTGATTGGGCAAGGAAGAGAGGAATAAACTGCCTGAAATTTTATGAAGATAGTGAGCTAATCGCTAATCAAGTAAGAGGTCTAAGTTTTGCTAAGAATGATGCCTTAAAGTCCTATAGAAATAGGGTATGGGATGTAATTGAAGAGTTTAGTGCTTTTAATCTATTTTCCATTCCCAAAAATCAAAACAAACATGTGAATAGGCTTGCTGCCATTGGTACATAGTTTGATATCCCCAATGATATCAAGAAGGAGAAGGTGCAATAGTATGTCAAAGTAGTAATTAGACCTTCCATTCCAGATAACAATGTTCACTGTCAAGTATTTGACATTGATGAGTAGATTTTATCTTTTCTGCTTGAAGAGGATTAGTTTTCTATAGTAAATCAAGAGAATCTTAAAAAGAAATATGAAGATTAGATCATACAGTTGAAGAAAAACAAATTACCCAAGGGTTTAGTTACCTTGGAGTCAATTCTTAATACTAATGATCAACTTAAGAAGAGTAAAATTAGTATTCAAGTCAAAGAGGATTATTATGAGGAAATTGAAATCTTTAAGGGTAAGCTTCTTAAGATAGGAAAAATTTGTTTAGCTAAAGATAGGAAGGATTTTATTGCTTTATGCCAAGAGTTTCATGATGTTTTTGCATGGAAATATTTTTATTTAAAGGGTTTTGACCCTCATACTACTCAACATACAATAGAACTAGAACCTAATGCTAAGTTTGTAAGGAAAAAGTAGAGACCTTTGAACCCAAAGCTAGAGCCTTTAATGATTAAAGAACTAACTAAGTTAGTTGAGTGGGGTATTGTATTTCCAATTAAACACATCTCTTGGGTTTCTAACCTTGTTATGGTTAGAAAGAAAAATGGGGAGATAAGATTATGTGTAGATTTTAGAGATCTTAAAAGAGCATCTTTAAAAGATCATTACCCATTACCCTCCATGAAATAGATTCTTCAAGTTGTTGGTTCAGAGAGATTTTCTCTTCTTGATGGTTATTCTGGTTATAACTAGATTTTATTTAAGGAAGAAGATCAATATAATACAACATTTATAACAAAGTGGGGCACTATGTCCTACAAGAGAATTCGTTTTGATTTATCTAACACTAGTGCCACATTTTAGAGGGCCATGGATATGGCATTTCAGAGTCTAATTTAAAAGTTTTTGCTTGTTTATTTAGATGATATAACATTATATATTCTAAAAATGCAAATGAACACTTATCACAACTCAAGCAAGTTTTTGAAAAGTGTAGAGAGTATGGTATATCTCTCAATCCTAAAAAGAGTATCTTTGTTGTTTGTGAAGGTAAATTGTTAGGACACAGTGTCAAAGCAGGGAATTACTATTGACCCTAAGAGAGTTAAAGCCATACTTGAGCTTCCATTACCTAATCATAGAAAAGGACTGTAGAGCTTTTTAGGAAAAATTAACTATTTGAGAAGGTTTTATACCTAATATTGCAAATTTGTTACAACCTTTGATTTCCATGCTTAAGAAGAATGTAGTTTTTAGTTGGACTAAGGAAGCTAAACACAACTTTGAAGCAATTAAGGAAGCTTTAGCAACAACTCCTACACTGGTAAATCTAGATTTCTCAAAGGACTTTATTCTATATGCTTTTGGTAGCATTAGTTCAATTTATGCAATGTTGGTTTAGAAAAATAATGATGGTTTAGAGCAGCTAATAGCCTTTTTAGTCAAGGTCTAGTTGATTATGAGTAGAGGTATACATTTGTTGAAAAAAATGTTCTTGTTGTGATTAGAATTCTAAAGAAATTTAAGCCTCTAATCTCCAATAATAAGATACATGTTATGGTTGCACAACCTAGTGTGAAAGAATTTTTTCTAAGCAAAGAACTAAATGAGAAAAGAGTAGGGTGGATCACAAAAGTTATGGAGTTTGATGTTGACATCAAAATCACAAAGCTTGTCAAAGGTAGAGGACTATGTGAACAGTTAGCGTCAACTCCTGAAGAGGAAGAGAAATCAAAATCATAGACTATTTTAGTTAATGATAATGAGCCTCAAGATGTTGTACCTATGTTAGATGCAAGTTGGGTTCAAGATATGACCCATTTTCTATAAACTGGTGAATGTCCACCAGGTTTGGATAGATCTAAAAGAAGATATTTCAGGTTGCAATCCATACCATATGTGTTTATTGATGACATTATTTTTAGAAAAGACCTTAATGGTGTTTTGTTAAGGTGTATTGATAGAGATCAAATTGAGAAAGTACTTCATGAATTACATGATGGAATTGTAGGAGGTCACTTTGCTCCAAGAACAATAGCCTAGAAAATCATGAGAGCCGATTATTAGTGGCCAAGCTTATTCAAGGATGCCCATGCTTGGGCAAGGAAATGTGTAAAATGTGCTTTATTTGTAGGAAAAGAGAGGCTGCCAACTTTTCCTCTGCAACCAATTCAAGTTGAGCAACCCTTCATGAGATGGGGCATTGACTTTATTGGGCCAATAAATCCACCTTCCAATGTTGGTCATAGGTGGGTACTTACAACAATTGATTATTTTACACATTGGACAAAAAAAATACCTTTGAAAGAAGCTAATGAGTCTTTTGTTTTAAGCTTTTATGAAGATATAGTAACCAAGTTTTGGAGTTCTTGAATCCATCATTTTAGATAATGCTCTTGCATTTGTGGGATTAAGAGTTACAAATTGGGCTATAAAACATGGAATCTGTCTGAATACCTCTTCAAATTATTACCCTCAAGGTAATGGTTTGGCTCAAAGTACAAACAAGAATCTGATCAGGATCATTAAAAAAACCATGGAGGAGAATAAAAGAGTTTGGCACACCAAGTTGAAATCTGCACTATGGGTAGATAGAATAAATCCTAAGAGGTCAGTTGGAAACTCTCCATATGTTTTGGTTTATGGAAAGGAGGCAAGGCTACCTTTATCTATAGAGCTACTAGCGCTTGATATTGTACATCAATTAGAGATGTTTGAAGAATAGGACCCAATGTCTATTAGATATGTTGAGCTCATGGAGCTTGAAGAGACAAGAGACAAGGCAATGCAGTCTTTGGAGTATCATCAACTCCAAACAAAGAGAGTCTTTGATAAAATAAAAACTCCAAGAGTTTTAAGAGAAGGTGATGTTGTGCTCAAGTGGGATGAGTTGAAAAGTAGGCCAGGAAAGCACACAAAATTTTACAACTTCTGGAGTGGCTTGTTTGTCATCACTGAATGCAAGGAGCACGATGCATTTCAGCTATCAAAGATGGATGGAGAAATCTTGCTAATCCCAGTTAATGGGATTCACCTCAAACGTTGTTTTGAGGTATGATCTACCTTTGTACATATTAGGTTAGGTTTATGCTTTCAATAAAGTGTTGTTGCACTATAGTTTAGTTGCATGTTTCATTCCCTAAGTGCTTTTAGCACAACTAGACAGTTTCCCTTTTGCTATTTTTTTTCAATAAATGCCAAGGTGTCATTCATACTATCAAGTTTGAGTTACAAAAGTTTTGAGTCTGTTTTCCTAAGTCACGAGCCTAGTTTTTGAGTGAATCCATGCCCAAGGATAGGTCTAGGCAACTGGTCAAAATGTTTAGTAGGAAAACATGCAACAAATGTCGCTAGAAATGTTACCAGATTTTAACTTATAGCTTAATCAAGTTGAGCTTGTTTTTTTCAAATTGAGGAAAAGGTACATTTAAATCATTCCTACATTACATTTAGATGCATAAATGAAATAATCCAAAAAAAATTACAATTACAAATTACTGCATTTACACATATGCATGTAACAGAAGAATGATTTAGATCTTTTCATAATAGAGTAATCTTTATTGAATGTATAATGTAAATTATCTCACACAAGCTATGATTTGACAACTTATTCAATACAGATAAAGAAAAGAATATACATGAATAAGTAAAAGAATGTGCATATAAAGAAGGAAACCAGTCATTGCCTGTGAATGATTGGTTTTGTTGTGCCATCTTGTCCTACTGTTGTCCTGAGCTATTTTTGTATTTCCTAGCTTCATGTTGCCTCTAGATACTGCATTTTTCATAAGAAATGGTGTTAGAGCAATGCTCTAAGCAATGAAAAGTTTCCAACTATACATGAACATACACCTATGCACATATATACTGATCTCCATATGCATTGAATAAGCTATGTATACTTTAGGTGTTCTAGAAAACCATTAAAGCCATCAAACACACCTAAGATGTATACATGTTTTCCTAACATTTGTTTCATGTGCAAATATAGGAAAAGTTGATTGCTATTTTAATTCATTTGTTTTCAGCATGTGGGTTAAATGTGGCTCCCACAAGGGTTGAGCCCAACATGCTCTAATAGATGCTCAAGATTTAAATTTTTCACCCTATCATATGCATATCCACCTCTTAAGTCCTATTATTCAGGTACTAAAGGATCTTTCCTAAAAGGCTTGGAATCAAATGAACACCAACACTAAAGAGGTGAATATGCATATGCTAAAAGCAGTTATTCATAGTCTTCAAAGACTCTATCAGGTTATCAGAGTTGCTTATTAATGCATATTGTATTTATATTTTCAAAGATGGTACACATTGTTACAAAATTAAGTGACTAAAGTGCATTATTAATCATCATCAGATAGTGAGTTTTGAACAAGAAACCTTTAAGTACAGTCATAAGCTATGCAGAGCAGCAATGCAACAAGATAGGAAAGAGACATATGCAATACCTAATGAAACAAAGTACATGTAGTTTTCAAATGTGCAAACAAATGAATAGTCACTTACAAGAATAAGTTATGTTTGTGAAGGAAACATGATGACAGGACAACATGGTTCTATTTTTCTCAAGGAAAATTCAAAGAAGTATACCAAGATGAGGCAGACATTTGTTGAGAAAACTGATGATAGTAATACTCTCAACAAGAGACAATTTGGGCAACATAATGCATTGGCTCATGTATCAAACAACATGAATGCTAACGGGTAGTAGCGTGGGGAATGGCTATAGGAGCAAGTCTAATCTTGTTTCAAAAAATGTCTTATGGTTGAATCCTTTTGAGGATGTTTCTTTTTAATCCATTAAGTAACAAATTAGGAAGTATAGATTGTTGTTACAAGTGAGAAAGTTATGTTGGAAAATGATGATCATTAAAATCTAGTTTGGTAAAAGGTTCAATCATAGGAATGCATACATCTTTTGAATATGGAGGGACAAAGAAAAACACATTTTAATATATTCTCAAGTGCTTGATACAAAAAAGTATTCACTGTTTGATCCTAATACATAACATTTCAAAGCAATACCATCATCACAATGGGATAAAGAATAGGAATGACAGTGCATGGGTTTATGTTTTTTGCAAATGATGGGGAAATGTCTTGAGATACTTCTTATACATTGCTGAATATGGTTGACCATAAAAGCAATGGACTGTATGCTAATGTGATAAAGAGTGTAAGGAAACCCTTATTTGAGAAGAAATTAACAAACCTAGAATATTGCAACGAGAGGGAGAACCTGAATAGGAATGAAGCCAAAATACCCATAAGGTTTCAAACCCATGATCACATGGCTATAGAAATAGAAATCCAAAGGGCCAAATACTTTGAATACTTTCAAAATAGAACTCCTAATAGTTAAATTTTTAGTTTCCAGAATGCCTATCTTGGTTTCTTTCAAAAAACACAAGAAATGAACAAATCAAGTTTCAAGCCTAAGGGTTTAAAGACCCAAATTTCTTAGAGAGATGCCATCATTCAAAACCCTTGATATTGAAGTTTTCAATTTACAGAAAATAAAGGTCGCGGCCTGTAGATTCTTTTTCTTTTAAGTATGTGCAAAAAAATGAAGAGAAATACATGAAATGAATAGAAAAACAAACATTTCATCATATTTTTTATACATAGAGGAGTTTACACTCAAAGGAGGAAAGAATATTAAAATCACCAAAAGGAAAAAATGTATTCCATAGCTTGAAACACAAGAATCTAAGTATTGAAAGCATAATACAAAGTTTTGGCTTGGTTTTGAGCCCTTCTTCTTAGTGGAAGTCAAAAACCAATAGTGTATTTTCAAGATGGCTTACCATAGATTCTTCATTAGCCTATGCATTGGCCTTGTGCCTTTGTGGCCGAGGTTTATTCCTCAAGTTTCTAAAGATATGCTCATAAATCCGCAGCTAAGAGTAGTCAACATAGAGGAAGAACATGAGAATGGCTCTATGTTTTTTCTTTCCAGCTAAAAATCCATCAAAAAGCCTCTGAGCTTTCACATAAACCCTAACAATGGAAGTGTCAGCACCTGAGCAAAGCTTTCTAAAAGCTCTAAGTGAAATGAAAAGCTTCTCATTATGCTTGCATCAGTTTTGTCATTAGGGTTTTTCTTACCCTAATCTTAGTTGACAATAAAGGTATTTATTTTACCTTTATTTTTGAAAATGCAAGTGTAACTTTTGAGCCCATGGGCTAAGACTTGTGTCTTATGCCTTATGCCTTGGGCATTTTAGATGCTTTTCAAAAACCTTCATTCATCTTTGCCAACATCACATGTATACATCCTTTTCTTTTGCGTTTTGGAGCTTACATTTCTCCATTTTATGTGCATTGATCCTTTTAGTGGTCAACCCATGTATTTTTGCATTTATATTAATGTGATAACAAATGACTTTAAGGTACAATTATAAACCTTTATGTCATTTTTTAATCTTTTAAATGCGAGTGAGGGTGATTTAGTTGATTAAGGAGAAGTGGTTTGGAGCTATATTGATGCTTTTGAGAGTATATAGGAGTGTGAATGAGTTTGTTGAAAACATTTGGAGAGCATCTAGGAGGTGTTTTATTGCCTTTTGGGTTTTTTAGGGGTTGTTTGATGACTCATCATGATGGATTTAGTCTTTTATGACTTTTTCACCCATTATGGGCTCTTTCCATGGAGATTTAGGTGCTAGATTTTTGGCTTTTATAGTCCATCTGACCCAAGGTGGTTGCTAGACCCTTATTTAGTGGAATCACTTAGATTTGTATACTTATATTCACTTTTGTACTCATTTTAGAGGAAATTCTATTCATGCAACTTTTGGAGACAACGACTCTTGTAGTCCTTTCACAAATTTTTGTAGTTTTGTAACTCAGTTTTGGAGATGGAATATAGTTCAAACCTTGGATATCATTGAATTTGAGGTTTTTCCTATTAATTTCTTGCATCATTGTGTGTATTTGGTTGATTGATCAAGTTATTTTGAGAATTATTGATCATTTCCTAATAATTTTGTTTCATTTTTTAACACCTTTATGCCAGAGTATGATACTACAGGCTACAGTTTGTGTCAAACACTGCAAATAACTTCTAGTTGTGAAATTATCATTCCTCCTAGGAGTTTAAAAATTGTAACCTTTCTGTAAAGTACTTATGCAGATTATGCAACAATTAATTGTGCAATATATAACTTTGTCATTGTAGTTAAGTGTTGAGTATTTGAATTTCATAATCCTATTCAGTTAGGTGTATCACCATAGAAGTAATTTTAACCATCTTTTAGTTTATCATTTTTTAGTTTATCCTTCTCCCTTTTTCTTAAAAATCAGTATATTAGGTGATATAACCGGCTAGGAAGCTGGCCTATCCTGAGATTCACTTCATCATTAGGTTCCCCACAACCTAGAAATGTTTCCATGTTTCTCTAGCTAATTGAGTTTTACAACTCAGTTTGGGTGCAAGCTTAGGAGATAACAATGACCATTTCCAATCTTTGAAAAAATTACAATCTAGAGGAATACAAAGCTTCATACAAAGATCAAGAGGAACTAAGGATTGCACAAAGATCAAAAAATATTTAAATTTCTCACTCAACCCATAATGTTCTTTGATGTGATGCCAAGAATCCCAATCAAATGTGTTAAAATATTTTTAAACAAACAGTAAGCTTGTCTTAGGAAAGTAATAACAAGTGGTTGATTATGATAATTAATAAGTCCACCAAATTGAAGTTGAAGCAAAACTAAAACCATGCTACAAGGAGGAATTATTCCACTCTAAAAATTGACAAACCTACTGCAAAGCTCTACAAATAGACTGAAAAGGAAAAGAGACTCTGATTTTTGGTATAATTGTTTAGTTGAGTTTGTTCATTATAATAAATATTTATTAAATATTGATTAGCAAGTGATTTTTAGTAGAATGACTTTGTAGATTGATTAGTTAATATGTGAATGGTTGAAAGTATAGTTCAAAAAAATTAGTTAAAGACAAATAAGTATTAATTTTTGTAATTACTTTGCAACATGGTTGAAAGTTTAGTTGATAATAATTAGTTAAAGCACTAGCAAATATAAATTGTTTTGGTTATCTAAGATGAAGTTGGTGAAGGCAATATGAAGAATCATATCACTCCTATAAGTGATGACAGTGTCATTACAAATTTAGAGTCATTAAAATTAACTATAAAGAAACTAAAAAAAGTTAAATTGTGAAAATTCTATTATATTAATTTATTCTTCCAAACATGAATAAGTTCTACTGTATTAAAACTAACAAGAATCATATCTATTGATAATAGGATTTTTTTTACTTTAATTTAAATTTATTTAAAAAAAATTAAATCATAAAATCAAATTTCAAAAAATATATATATATATTAAAAAATTATTTAAATGATTAAAATTAACTACATTAAATTATTCAACGAAATATTTAAAGCAACAAATTAAAATTAAGATTATAAAATTTCAACAACAAACTAAAATTAAATAAAAATACTAAACAAAAATTAAAACTATAAAACTCAATTCTTGAACATTTGAATAATTAAGGGGAGGGGTTGGAAAAGAAATCTAAAACAAAATATGTTGTATACTATGTTTGAGTATATTGGATTATCCTATCGTTTCTTCACATATTTTAATTTTTCTTTTTAATAAGTGTTAGGTGATATTGGATATATATATATTTTTTATATAAGTGGCGAGCCACAATAATATATTAAAATATGTGATAAATATGTTCATATACCTAGTTTAGAGGGCATACCGGTAGGAAAGAACCAAGAAGAAAGCCTCTGGTTATAGCCCAAAATCTTTTATACTTTGACTTATATTGATACAAGGATTACAAAATTTTCCCTGCATCATAGGGATAGTATGTAGATTATCAAGATATCTACAATACCTCCACCTTAAGATTAATTTTCTTGAGAGCTACATGGCTAAGGAAAAATGAGGTAAAGTATGCATAACAAGTCTCGACTAGAAAGACAAAATTTTGACTGACAAAACTTTAGCTATTCTTCCATTCTTTCATCGCATGCTGAGTTCCTATCCTATGGCTCTGCTTGGACATTCTTCACACCTGCCATTTCATTTGCAAAGAAGTCGTAACTAGTAAACTGGGCTACTTCACCCTCATTTTGAGCCACGATGGTGAGTTGGCCGAGATGCAACAAACCTTGGTCTAGTACCATGGAAGTGCCTACATGCAAAGCATTGTGAAATGTATAAAGGTGGATGTGTGGTTCCTCACATCCTAATGCTTTCTTCCCTAAAACACGACTGAGAAATGGTTTCTGCATATAATCTTGTAGGAACAAAATGACATCAAAATTTTCCTTGATTTCATATTCGAGCGATTCGCTAAACCTTTTGCCATGTTGTTTTAGAGCAAACATCAATACATATTCACTTTTGAATTCAATTCATGACCGGATGGCTTCGAAAACCTCCTCATAGCCATATATTTCCTTAACATACTCATGCGGGAATAGACCTCCAATATATCCTTCTCCATTAAACAAATTGTAACTTTGAACAACATACAACAAATCTTTCTTTTCAAGAAATTGGGGATTCACAAATTTTGCTACGATTATTTCTAAATCCCTCAAAGACTGGAGTAAATCAATAGCATTTGAAAGAAAAACCGAAAGAACTTGTGAAGGAAAGATGAGCCTTCTTTCCCTTGGTCTGGTTATTTCCTTACCTATAATTGCCTGAATTGAATCCTCCACATGCAATGAATCCATCTTGAAAATGATGCTCAAATCCCCCTATGAGAGGTTGGATTCAAAAGGTTGTTCCCAGTGTTGTACATGGTAGCATATCCTCAAGTTCCATGGTCAGAGAGCCATGACGACACTACAAATTCATAAATTTGTAGAACTGAAACTTCAACAATACTTTACCAAAGAAACTTGTCGATGACAAAATAAAAGTGAAAAAAACCTTTAAAAATCCAAAGTCCTTCACACAATTTTTGGATAGGTATTTAATGATGCAAGATCAATTCAAATATGCCAAATCGTGTGAAGGGGATGAAACTACTACAAAATTAAATGTGAGGTACATTCCCCACGACAAGTACCAAATGGGCACTGTCATACAATGCTCCAATATTCGCTGGCGAGGTGGTAAAAACATATTTGGCCAAAACATTAGGAGGATCCGTCCCATCACCTCAAGATTATATATCGTTAAAGGAAGATTTGGAGTGTATGACGATAACCATGTAGTACCATTGGGAGTATAGCACATACCTCAAATTACCAAGCAATATAATTATCTTGCATTGATAATATTTGAATCCCAAGGTATAATCATGGTGAAGAATGCCATAGAAAATTAGATATACTAATTTTTTAGCATATCTTGCACAAGGAAATTGTTTAACATATCTTGCTCAATGGTCATTTTAGATATACCCTACTAAATGTGCTTCTTAATTTATCAGGATATAATTTCTGATGAGTTGGAATTGGTCATTACTGAATTTGAAGAGTATCCCATTGGATTACCTCAGCAATGTGAGGGAAATTTTCAATCAAAGATGAGTGAGCAAGACTAATTATTTCTTGCTTTGTGCTACCCATATTAGCTAGAAAATCTGCTAGCATATTGCCTTCATGGAAGGTATGTGATATCACAAAAAAATTAAATTTATCCAAAATATCCCAAACTCTTTGAAGGACATACTGAAGGTGCCAATTGTGAATTTTCCTTCTTTTGCACACACTGATGATCAATAAAGAATCACCTTCAATATGGATATTATCAATACCCTGCTGAAGAGCCAACTCTAGTCCTAAAAGTAAAGCTTTGGCTTCAACCAAATTATTAGTCCCTTTATGAAGATACTTTGAACATAAAAGTAATACCTTACCCTGATATTTCAACAAATAGATCCCTGCTCCTGATTCTCTAGGGTTCCCTTTTGAAGCTCCATCAAAATTCATCTTTACATAATCCTGTTGTGGAGCTTTCCATTTGGTTTCCTTCCTATTCCAATTCCCTAATTTTGATTTCAACAAGATACCTGGGAAGGGAAGTTTTATATTCTTCCAATTTTGTAGTAATGCACTATCCCAATTCGTAAAAATCTAGCTTGTATCCTTGGTTTGTTGGGTATTTTCATTTACTACCTCAGAGATGGTGTTTTCAATTTTATTGGCGACTGTAGCAACAGATGATGGGGCTTTCCTAAAGATTCACAAGTTCCTTTCCCACCATATGTTCCATATTATTGTCGCTGGCACAAATTTCCATATACAAGCAAAGAAAGATGTTTTGAAAAGGATTATCCAACTTTGAAATAAGTCCCATAAGGAGTTGGGGAGGGGGATATGCAAATTAAGCTTGTTAAGAATAAATTCCCAAACTTGTTGGGAAAACTTGCAATTAACAAAAAGATGATCAAAATTTTCCAACTCCTCTGTGCATAAGGGACACACAAAGGGATCCATTATTCATATCTTAGCTAAACGACCACTGGTTAAGACACGCTTCTTCAGAGCTAGCCATGCAAAGCTTCCTGCCTTTGGGAGAATCTTATTTCCCAATAGAAAAAAAATGCTCTTTGTTTGAGAAGATGACCTAAGTCCTGATTCAATTCTTTAGATCCCTGACTTATTGAATAATTGCCATCCTTTGATGGAGCCCAAAACAATTTTTCTGGTTTGGAGGAAAGGTATACCATTCAGGATTCCAGAATATTCTACAAAAGATTACAATATTGAGATGAAAGAGATGGATGTAATATTCTTTTCCAACACACTTTGCCTGATATAGGATCCATCGAATGAGCATAGTTTAACAAATTATCACCTCAAAGGCCTCATAAGGTTTCCATGAGATTAGATAAAATTGATTTTGGATTCAATTGTGTTTATTTATCAATCAATATTTTAAATCACACTCATAAGAAGAAGATAGTGAAAGAATAGATTGCAAGCAAAAGAAGAGAGTGCAAGTATAGATTGCAAGAAAAACCTTTAAAATATAAGAGGGAGGGAAAGATAGGAGGATTGGATAATGAGGGGCATGACATGAGGAAGAGGGGATAAAGATAGAGAAAGGAAAAAAAGAGAGTGTAACATTGCCTTTGAAATAATAATTTAAGCTTTGTGGGTGGTTGGGTGGGTGCCACTCCACAATTACTTATGTGGAGTGGTTGGATACATGGCACAGTGATCATGCCTTTGGGATTAGTGTGGGGGGGTGAGTTGGACCCAAACCAAACTCTTGTGGCATGTTCATTGGCACTCATCATCATGATTTTAGGCACATAATCTAGGCGATCTTTTCACAAGATGGTTCACATGCTTGATTCCTAATGGTATATGATGGTGACAATCACGTTTCACAAGGAATTGATAGTTGTGAGGTCCATATTTCCATTTCGTATAATCAAGGCATTTGGTGAGTGAGCCTTCCGACAACATGTTGGTATTTTTGCTAGTTGTGTGTAGGTTAAATTTAGCAATTTCTCTCATTCTGGCATGGCAAGATTTATTCTTCAAGTCTTTGCAAAGGGTCTGGAAACTGACAACATGGACACTCTGGTTGAGTTACTTAGCAGTAAGCGACATATGGCCTTTCTTGGCCTTGTGACATCGCTTAGGTTGAGTTAGATCATCCTCCACCTTGATTATCTCACATTTGTAGCAATTAAATGTATCATTGGGAAGGGTTTCATGGTGGGAGTCGAAGGTTACAGGTTGGAAATGAACATATCTTTGAAGGTACTGGCCGGCTTGTTGGATATAAAGGTCCCTAAGGCGAAGGTGAAGGTGATAATGCAACAACTTTTTAGGAAAGATTTGTTGGTCAGGTTGGAGGATAATTTGGTAGCAGCCTCCCTAGGGATTGGCATCCCACACCTGTGTGACTTGGGGCTTCTGAAGGACCCAAGAGAAATGGTCAAGCACTACACCTTTCTACTAGAATTGTAGGGACTAGAAGTGATAGAGCATTACAGATTGGAGATCACTGGTGTGGAGTTTCTAAGAAAGAAATATCATTTGGTGGAAGTTCAAAATGCCTCTTGGAAATATGACTGTAGGGTCTTTGTGCATAATAATGTTTGGTAAATTGTATTGGTGTTTATTTGTAAATGAAATGGTGTTTGTTTGTTTGGTATCAACTAGGGTGTGTCTGGTATCTAAGTTTGTAGGTTCAGCTCGGGGTGGCTATGCTTATAGTTTGGTTTCCTTATATATGTTTGGTAGATAGTGCTCAGTGTTATGTTTTTAGTGAATTTTGGTATGGAATGTAGACTTCGACCCTACATGGTCAATTTTGGGGGAATTGTAAGTTCTGATAAACAATGCTATTCGTCATCCTCTGCCCCAAAGTCCTTGGGCATGAAATGTAAAAACCCCTCTTTTTGAAATATCAATGCAAACTATATCTTACCTATAAAAATACATTATTTTAAAAAATATATGTATATGTCAACATGTTGTAAGAGAGGGGGACCATGTCAAGGCTTTAGGTCATGGAGAGCCAAGAGCGGAGGGTTGCCCTAAATTACCTCACTCTAAAGGGATGTTTTGGGAATAGAGATTGAGAATGATGAGGATTATAATGTGCTTTAATCACTCTACAATTCTTAAACTTAGGTTTAGGCTAGGTGAGACAATTTTTGGAGTCGGTACTATGTCTCAGACAACTCTTTGTCCGAGGATGGCAGCGCAGTTCAGAGACGTCAGCACGACACACTAGCATCTCTTGGGCGCAATGGTGTCTGTACGGTCAAAAAATAGTGAACACAATACAAACTGCTCAAAAACAAACTAATTGATGAGACCATAAATTGTCTCATATTTTTTCAAATAAAATCATATATTTCTTCCTAATGTATTAGCGTTAAAGTGGATTTGAGTAATGATTGAAAGTTCTTTAGTTGTTTAAGGTAGAATGTAAAGTGAATATTTGATTTATTTTTAGTAATTAAATGTGATCCAAATTACCTCTAATATGTCTCCATGAAGTGTTTAAGATGATATAATGTAGATAAATGAGTTATTAAATAACTCATGGTAAGAAGAAGCTACAACCACTTGTAACTAAGAGCTCCAGACATCAACTCTAGACAAGGCTTTGAAGACATTATGGGAAGATAAAGAAGACTCCTCTAGTATCAAAGAAATCAAGTGTAATTAATGATAGTGAAATGATATTCGAGATAATAAACAAATATTTGGTCAAGAAAACTGAAGAACAATCCCTTCATTCAAGTGGAGAATTGAAGGTTCCCTAAAAATCAGGCACCCAAAAATTGTCAAAAATGTAGTCTTAGTAAAAGAATGATATATCCCTCGTTTCTCAACAAATTCAAAAATTCAAAATGATATGGAAAGTAGATTGGAAGGGCTAAAAACCCTTTTGAGCATTTGGCATGATTTGCATCAGGGAAGGAGCAATATGTGACATAAAATGACTAAGACAAAAGTGGCATGATGGAGGACAACAACTTTAGTTTTTTTAGAGTTCTGTAAATGACCCCTCAAAAATAGGATCTTGGATCCACATTCTTAGTGGATTGGTTGGATAGATATAGAATATGAATTCTATAAATATAATGTAATCATTTGATAAAAGGGGGGGATTAGAAAGACTTGTTTTAGCCTGAGGAAATAGGATAGCTTTAGTTTCATTTCCAGCAATGCATTTCCAACTTTCTAAGAGTAAATTTGAATTCAAGCAAGCTTTTCATTTCCAATAAGTATGAAGTAGTTTATCCTTTTCAATTCTTGCAAGTGTTCCTTAGATTAGTTCCCTTCCATGCAAATAGGATTTATTTCTACAAGTAGAATAGACTGTCAAGCAAGTTTTCTACTTTCTCTCTTGCAGACAGCCATGGATAGGTCCACCTTGGATTGATAAATTAAATGATGAGGATTACAATGACCCTGTCACTAACGACCTAGCTAGCTAATATTGATGGTAAAAGTAGAACGATAAAGTATAGGAAATATAAGCTAAAGTGATAAAACAAGTAAACAAGAACTAGGGTAACAAAGATGATCTCACAAAGATGCATGTTCGCCAGCTAGTTCCACACGTTCTCTCACCTGCACACAAGAAAGAAGGGGAAAATTGTTGGGGCTATATAGGGGCCTTCCTCAGTAAAATCCCCATTTTGGTGTTTCCACCTCCATGGAAAACTAGATAGCAACGAGATAGATATATTTGATAAAGAAGTAAAGAAAGTAGAGATTGCAATAAACACTACAAAATAGTATTAGGCTACTCAACCAAATCACAAACGAGAGGAGAAAAAAGTTACCGCCTCTGCTAAGAGCTCAATAGCCAATGGAGGAGAAAGAGGACATGGAATAGTCACCACAACCTCAACTGTGATGAAGGGAGGTCTCGCAAGACCTCAATCCCACGTTGTGATGGATTGTTTCACATTTGCTTTGTGGAGTTGATGGAGTGTTGTTGCTACAATGGAGTGTTAAAATTTTGTTAAAGAGTGAAGACTGCAAAGATAATGAAGTTGAAGTGCTTGAGAATGCTTATAGGTCCAAGTGAAGTGAGAATGAATGAATTTTAAGGAGAAGGAAGAATCTATCATTTTCGGGGTTAATTGGTCGAAGAGGGACATTACAAATCAACTCCAATTGAAAGTGTAATGCCTTTGCCAACTTCAAATGCATGAATCCATTAGGGATGTAAGTGTGCAACGTGGACGTCTGCATGTCATGTGTGCATCCTTGAAAAATATTCTCCTATTGACACCACAAACAAATGCCAAGTGGAAGGAAGGAAACCAATTGATGTGGAATTTTTACTTCGGATTTGGTTTGCTAAGGTGAGGATGTGTAAAAAGGGAATTTGGGTAAGGGGTGAAAATTCGCTCCTATACACATGTGTATAAAGATATGTATATGTCAATATTTACACACACACACTTATATATGTCAATATGTATAAAAAAAAAATGTGATAGTTGAATGTGAAAACATATATATAAACGTAAAAGCATGCATAGATAAATGTAACAAAGTGAGAATAAGAATAGGGAAAAAATTGTACAAGAGAAAATATATAAAGAAGAATAATTAAACCAATGTGTTTGAATGACAAATACATCAAAATATTTGTTAGATGGAGGGTAATTTAAGTATTGCAATGATAATATTAATTTTGTAATTAATGGAAATATATTTAAAATAATTTTATTAATTTTAAATTATTTTAAGTATTATATTGGAGGTATTTAAAATTTAAAATTATATAGAATTAAGAAAAAATATATTATAATTATTTCAAACATATTCTATAATAATATAAAAAAATATAAATATATTTTTGAATTAAAACCATAAAATAATTCTAAAGTAAATTAAATAATTTTTAAATCAATAAAATAAAATAATTTTTAAATCGTTATAAAGTAAAATAAAATAATTATCAAATAGATAAAATAATTTAAGATTGAACATTTGTACTAGAGAGGGACAATCAAAACTATGAGGAGGAGGACTATGAACCATAAGAAAGCCAATATATGTTACTTTATATAATATAAAGGGTGAGTAGTATAGTCAAATCCCCACAATTAATTCATAAAAGTATTTAGCATAATTGATAGTACAAGTTTTATGAAGAATAATACTTTGTGGAGATTTTGTAATCACTCTCCATAATACTATCTGAGTCACCAATGGACTCAAGCTCCCAATCTCACCTGCAAAACAAAAAGATGTCTTCTACAAGAGAGTAGCAAGAGAAAAATATTGTCTGATTATGGGAAAAATGGATTATGATTAAACGTAATATGATTGCATGGCTTACATTGATTAAAATGTACATATGATGCCTTGCTTATATAGGCAAGGTTGGGAGATATGAATAAACAAGGTTGTGACAAGTGTCTTAATCCTATCCAATGAGATAACTAGTGATAAGATAAAATAAGATCACTTGTCTACTAGAGACTTCTAGAAAGATTCCTAGTTTCTTAAGTAAACTTAACATGTGAACATGTGTGAATATGACCTACTAGGTGATCTAGTTAGGTAAAATACCTTATTCACACCAACTACCCTTAAGTGCAACTTGAAAAGTAAAAAAAATACAAATGATGTAAAGATGGCAATGCTTATGATGATGGGTCTCAGCTACTAGACCATGCTAGGTATAGGTATGAATACAATCTCTCACAAACAAAGAAAAGGAATCAATATGACTTCTTAGGGACTACTTTTACCACCAATATATAATCAATAATTCCCCTATAAGAGGAAAAGAGAGACTATGTAGACCCCCAACAATATGTAATGTCTTGTAAAAATTGTGAATTCTTGAAGAAAATTGCAATCCAATGCCTACAATCAACATTCATCCTCTTCAGAAGAAGAAAAACCAAAAACAAATGTAGGAATGCTTCCCATTATGAATAGGAATTAATAGGAATAAGAATTCATATGCATGATGATGTTGTCTCTGAAATTTTCTCATTTGTTGCCATGTCCATGGAAGATGTTGATGCCACAATCAAATCAAG